>VDFB02179234.1:60811402-60823324 GCA_007258455.2 Sequoia sempervirens
TCAAATCTCTTCTCGATTCTTAGCTGTTATTTTGGACTTGGAAATTTTGAAGGCAGAGGCAAAAGAAATAATGGAGCGTCTGTTTTGAGGTGATCTACTAGGGGGGTTGGAGAAGACTCTAAAAGCGGCCTTTTAGGGCAAAGGAATCCCATGCCCCGCAGACTTGGACCTTCTTTGGGAAATGGACGAGGCTGTCAAAGTTTTCCCCTTCATTTTCAGGACTTCAGGGAACATAATTGATGAGGCATAGTATGGTATTGGCCATGGCAGTCGAATTCCTAAAGAGGAAGCTGAGGCTCATGATAGAGGAGGGGATGGAATGGGTGGAAGACTTCACCCAGTTTGTAGATTTAAATGGCTTCTGTGAGGCATGGCCTCTGTGTTTTAAGAGTTTTAATGTTTTATATTTTGTGCTTAATCATAATACTGGTTAGTTTTTAGTAGTATCGCCATGGAATTGGTAATTCGATATCGACCAGGTGAGGCTTGGCCTCTATTAATTCTCTATATTTAAAATTGTAATAGCAGCTAGTTTTGAAGCCAGGCAGTGGGGCTGTAAATTTTGTTCTAGTAGTAGCTTTTTCCCAAGTTGGAGGGTTTAGCTGATAGGCTCAGATATTATGAAGGATTTTTATCTCCTGCTATGCAGACGCATGTATATTTTATACAAGTTAATATAAATCCCTACCTTGTGTATCAAAAAAAAATCAAAAGACCTAAATTTCTCTATCCCACAAAGAATGAGCAATTACAAACAACTATTGAAATTAGCAAAAATAATTTCCTCCTATGTTTACCACTAAGCCAACACTATGAGAAGAGGTCCTTAGTCAACTCCAAATTAGTGATGAATGATTTACATCATTCTCCCCTTCTTTCAATATTTGGAAACCCTTGGTTCAAAGCTAATTTATTTAAAAATAATCTTTAACAAAACTAAAAAATTAAGAAAATCAAGAACTTGAATATTACTATTTTTTCTCTTGGTGATGGAGGATTGTGTTTACTCCAAGATGCTATTATATCAAACATTTAGGTAAGAATTTGCGAGCATAGTACCCACAAATTTGACTTAAAAACTAGAACCATCCTTTTAACCCATAGAACCAAGCCATAGTGTGCCCTTCCACCAAGTTAGATACCTTTGCAATTTTTCAAGTTTTTTCCTCCTCTACTTCCAACCTATTATTTTATCAATTCATTTTCTTTCTCTTTTCCCATCTTCTTGTGGTCTTAGACATATTTATAATGGTCCTCATCCAATAAAAGTGACTATGGCCCTTCTCATCACATGTTCAACCTTTTCTGGCACCTACACATAAACCATTAAAATAAAAATAAGTTTACGAATTCAAAAAATCCCATAGGTGCTTCCTTCTATATACAACAAATGTATATGTGTTTTCTCATTTATTTAATCATTCTCATTTCTTCTCTAAGAAAGAGATTTTTTTTCTATTTTCATCAATTATGGGATTTTCAAGACATCCCTTTATTTTCTCCTTATTTATTTTGTTCTCTAAATCTAATAAGAGTTCATCAAATACAAGGCTCCCAAAGATCTTCATCTATGTTTCAATTTCATCTCTAATTTTAAGTACTCCCACTACTATAACATCTTGTTTAAAGCTATTTTTCTCCAAGTATAAAATTAAATATATATTTAATATATAAGAGTTAATTTTATATTTCAAAGGATTTATTCTTTTTAATCTTAGAAGTTTAAAGATTATAAAGCATATCTATAATTTAAATACAAATGCAAAAAAAATTCTTATTTATTATTATTAATTAGTTTAAAACTTAAGAACATTAAGATTGGAACAATAATAATATATTAATTAGCATTCAACAATATGAACAAGATTTCAATGGAACAAATTAAATATTTTCGAGAATTACGATTAGAATAAATACATCTTATTTACACTTAATTTTGAATGTGTTAGAATAAAATAAGTTTGATAAGTTATCTGAATTAGAGTACTTAGAGTGGTCACAATCACCCTTAGAAGATTTTAGCAGTTTTGACACTTGAGGAGGAAACAATTCTTATTCAAAACACAACATGCTTCAAAGCTATCACTCAACATACACAATACAATTTATGCTCTACTGTAATTACTCAATATGTATACAACATGCTCCATAGTAGTTACTTAACATGCACAACCTTGGCTAGGACAATGCCAAGTGTACTTTGTACCCCAAGTTGGACACATTCTATGTGCCACTTCTCTAATGTCCACAACCCACCAAACCTTCTTCTTTTAATGATATTCATGCCCTTTTCAAGTCTAATATGAATTATTTATACAACCTTTTAAGGTGTGGTTATCACTTTTCACAATTTTTTTCTTTTAATAATTATTTAAATAAATAATAGTTCCTCCCCTTTTAAAAGAGAACAAAATTATTCTTCATTAATGTTCATTTTGAAACCAAAGGATCATATTATCCTTTATTTATCCTTTATTTTTAAATATCACTTTAATACTCAAAGGGTTATTTCATAGTTTTTCCCACTTTGAACAAAAATTCTCATAACATTTCTTGCCTTTTTATTTAGTTGTTGTCCTTAGTAGCATGAGATGCATATGCATCACAACTTAGAAAACATGTAATCATTGAATGAATATAATGATTATGAATACATTCATTCTTCATGTATTATTGTTAATATTATAAAATTTCTATCTTATTGTTACTTCATCTATATTCTCTTTATTTTTATTTTTTATAAAATATATTTTAATAATTACTTTTTGTTTCATTTTAAATTTAGAAGCTCAATAATCATTTTTATAATCAAAATTATGATGATAACTATATATATTTTTCTGAAATATATTAAGTATTTAAAATTGGAGAGATAATTCTATTTTAATCTCATATCTTTTAGGTTTATAATTTTTATTATCTATGTTATCCTTTTTCTTCAAAATAGATGTAGATAGAGAGAGAGGGGGATAGGGAGATAGAGGTAGAAAAATACATGGATAGAAAGAGATAGAGAGGAATGAGAGGGAGATAGAGAGATAGAGATATAGAGAAGGAGAGATAGAGTGAATAAGAGAGAGATGTTGAGATAATGAGATACAAATAGAGAGGGAGAGGGAGAGATAGCGAGAGAAAGGGGATAATAGAGACAAGTAATAGAGGGAGGTATAGAGAGAGATGGAGAATGGAGATGGAGATGGATATAAATATGGAGAGGGAGAGAAGGAGGGAGAGGGAGAGGGAGAGGGGGAGGGAGAGATAAAGTGAGAGAGGAGAGAGGGATAGAGAGAGATGGAGAGATAAATATATAGAGAGGGGGAGAAGAAGAGGGAGAGGAAAGGCAATGAGAGAGCAAGAATGAGAGAGGTAGAGATGGAGATACAAAAATATAAAGATAGAGATAGGAAGTGTTATAGAGAGAGAGATGTAGAGAGGGAGAGGTATAGGGGTATATATATATATAGAGAGAGAGAGAGAGGGGGGGTAGAGATATATAAATAAAGGTCTAGGAAGGAGAATGGATAGAGATTGGGAGGTAAGTATAGGTAGAGAGAGAGATGAATATAGAGATAGAGATGGAAATGGGGAGAGCGATATATGAAGAGATAGAAACATAAATATAGGATAGAAAGTGATAGATAGAGAGGTAGAGATAGGGAGAGAGATATAGGGGTAGAAAGAGATGAAGAGATAAGGAGATAGAGATTAAGAGAGAGAGATATATAAGGAAAAATATGGCTCAGACATAGAGATAGGGGAAAGAGATAACAAGGAAAATAGAGATATAGATATAGATGTCTAAGAGGAGTGAGAGGGAGAGAGATGGATAGAGAGGGAAAGGTATGTAGACATATAGAGGGGGAGAGTAATAGAGGGAGAGAGGAAAATAGAGATAGAGAGGGAGAGGGAGAGATAAAGCGAGACAGATATGAGAGAGGGATAAAGAGGAGAGACAAATATATAGAGGGGGAGATGGAAGGAGAGAGGAAGAGGGAGAAATAGGAAGAGATGGAAAGAGAGATGAAGAGGTTTTGGTATTTTCCAACCTAATTATCTTTCTATTTATTTTCGTCGTGTTTAGATCCTAGTTCTTGATAGGGAGTGTGAGGGGCTTCCCCCACACTTGTGTCACCAAGGGAGATGATGATAGATTTTGGATCCCCCTTGGCAAGGATTCAAGAGCAATAACCCTTAAGATATTTTTAAGAAAATTTTCCTTGTAAAACATAAAAAAATCTAAAATCATGTGATCTAGATTATTTTTAATTTTTCTCATAATGCCTGCACATTATAACATGAGCAACACTCGCATTATAACTTGTCTTGGAAACTACCAACCCTTAGAGTTGGATTTTCCTTAGGAATCCAACCTAAAGGGTTGGACTTGCATGTCAATGCCTAAAGACGCGTTTTCTAAAAAATATAGAAAAACACCTAAATTTTGAGTGGGCTCTCCATCAAGTTTACACATCTTTCAATGTTGAGTTAAAAAATACCAAAATAATGTTGAGCTCTCCCTTAACTTTCTAACCATGTAATTTTTTACATTTCAAATATGTTAAGGTTTTGATCTTTAATTTCTTTTGGTACTATTTCTATTTTTTGTCAAAAACCTATGTATGATATTTTTTATTTCATTTTTTACTTATTCATCGAAATTTGAAACAAATTACATTTTTGAAAACTAGACTTTATCATGTACACATTCATTTTTTTATTAGTTTCCAAAAAAATTAGGGAGGAGCACACTCAATTTTTTATTTTTTATATTTTTTATGATGTTTCCACTTTGAAAATTAATAAAAAATCATATATTCATTTAAAAAATAGCAAAAAAATAGGCATAAACTAAATGGTGTTATCTAATTTTTCATTGAAGTGATTTTTGAAAAATACAAAGAAATATTAACATTTTAGGGGAGCACACTAGACACTACATTATGTTTTTTTGACAAAAAAATTGAGCACTTTGTGTAAAAAAAATAGTAGTTTAGAAAGTAGATTAGAGTACTACGACTCTTGTTCTTGTCGTGTCTTCAAATTTTGAGCTTAAATATCTCCAATTTTATATCCAAGATCAGTTTTTCCCAATTATTTTTAAAAAAGTGGCTACTTAAGACCCCCTTATGGTCCCCTATTTCCATACACTTACCCAATATCCTTGATTACCTTTTCTTTGATTTCTTCCCTTTCCTCTCATTTTTTATTCTCTTTTGATCACTCACTTTTTCCTCCACTCCTTTTCATTATGCAATTCTATGGGTTCCCTTTGACCTCATAAGTCTCTAATAGCTTCTAATACTTCTATGTTTCTAACAGTTTTAGGGCATCTTCTACCACTAATAGGTACACCCCTTCTTTTTCCTAAGTGGATCATTCTTCAACTCCAAGATACTTGAAGAAATGCTTTGATAACACTTGGCATGGTATGTTAGACTAGGTCAAATAAAATTAACAAACTTCTAGCTATATAGATCACAACTACACATGTAAGATTATTTTTTGAATTAGACAATAAAAAGTGAATACAAAGTTGATATAAACCTTAAGATTCTAATTATAAAGCAAATGAGATAGTTCAATCTCAACATAGAGGCACTCAATCTTATTACAGCCAAATAGGAAATGACAAGTAATAAAGGTCTCAAAAAGATGTAGGAAAGGAATTCCAATTATAACAACTTAGGCCTACAACACATATAGATATTTTGCAAATCTATCTCAAATCTCCAACATCATGAATCCTATGTTTAATACTTGATCACTTAGATTCAAGTACATCATTATGCAACCAAGAAAAGATCTAGATTTAGATTAGCACATGAAGACAACACTTCAATTGTCGAAAGATGTTTCTAAATAATTACAAAATTATCTTTATATAGATCCATTTCGCCAACTCTTCCCTTGATATACATTAAAAGTTAAAATATGAATATATTAAAAATTAGAATAAAGTTCATGCTCAACATCTCATAGAGAACAATCTTGAAGATGCAAAAGGCACTTTGATCAACTCTTAGGCAATTCATGATACTACTCTTGGAAATATGTGAAGAAAAAAACTTGATGACCAAGATACGCTCGCTATGGCATTGCTTCTTTTGGCTAGGCCCTTTTGTTTATTGTTTAATGAACATCATCAGCCATCCCTTCATATGGACCTTCCACTCTCTCAAACCAAATTAAAGCTACAAACAAAATTAAAGAAAGGAAAACGATTTTCTAAAACAAAGAAAAAATGCTATTAACCATGAAACTTAAGGTGCTCTCCATGATAGAGGGCCTGGTAAGTGTCTGAATTGAGCAATAAAAAAATCAAGGTACCATAACTCCAAGGAGAAAGAGACTTATACAAGGTTCTAAAAGCCCATTGTGAATTCAATCTCCATGGAGAAAGAGAAGTCGAGCTAAGGAGTCCATTTGGTGGGGAGGTAAGCGGGTGGAGACATGAATGCTTCCTCCATCCATCCCACCATCCACAAACATACCTCCGATTTCAGTCATGGTTGGAGCCTGCACATTCAACGCCCTCCCCCATCCGTAATCAATCTCATAAACTGGAAACCTGTGAGAACTAATGACATTTGTACCATTCTGCCACTCAGTTTCACCGAGCAAACTCAAAAGACCCCTCTCCCCACACTCCACCCACTCTATCATATTACTAACCTCCTCTTCTGCAGTGCAGCTTCTGATAGCTTCCTCCATAACACGCGCAGCGAAGCAGATGTTCTCATTTAAAAGTTTTCCGGCTGTAGTTTTGGCCACACCCAGAGACAAGCAGTTTCCAAAATATGTTGGAGGCAGGGGCGGCTTCACACGACCTCTGCAATCAGCCAGCACTCCAAAATAAACAGGCTCTTCCTCTGCAATCCCCCGAGCTTTGACTAAGCATCTCCAGAACTGTGCAGCCACTGCAACAAGCGAAGTAAACGCCCTTGTTCGCTCTTTCAACGCTGTGATAATCTCTTCTGTAAAGCAGAACGTTTTGTATATCGTCTCTGTTTTCTGATCAGACAATTTCCAGATATTACTTTCATCTCTCTGACTGCCACTGGTACTAATTGTTTGTCCGTCCTCTGCCTGTAGGTCATCTCGAGTAAACTTGAAAATCTGTGCCCCAGTAAACCCTTGATGAGCTTTGTAAGAGATCGCCACCGGTGCCCTGTTTTCTCGTTTAAAAATTGTCCTACTGTGGAGGGGAGGTTGCGATATAGGGAGATTTCTGCTGCACTCTGCCCACGATTTCATGAAATGCCAAAACGAATTTCCGTCTGCTACAGCATGATGAAATGCTGTTCCTATACAAATTCCCCCTCCCTCAAAGCCTGTGACCTGTAATAAATTTGTTCTGAAAATGAAAAAAAACTAAAAGATGCGAACTAATTAGGTTATGACTCATATTTCCATTCAAATTGAAGCTGTTTACCTGAATTGAGAGAAGGGGTGTATTGTAATTTTCGTGCTGCTGGAATGGATGCACGATTTGGACAAGGCTTTTAAAAAATGGCTTGCGTTGAAACCCCTCTGTCTCCAGATCCTGGAAAGCTATATTGATTGATGCTTCGACAAATTCTACTCCGCCATCGTTGCAATCAATTTCTGGTTTGCCCGATATTTGTCCAATGGTCAACTGTCCTGCAAATGGATAGAAATGCACCAGAACAGAGGAGAGGCTTTTCTTCAGGCTGTTTACCACTGAAGAATATTCATTTGTGGGCAACAATCTGTAGAAAAGAAGCCTCTGTGGTTTGCTAACAGGCATCCAAAAGAGGTCGAGGTTGGAAAGGAACATGCGTTGCCTGCGTGATGGGACCGCCGGAGCCACAGTGGAAACCCTGAGCACTTCAACCTTCGCTTCTTCCATTGGTGCAACTCACGAGAATAATCACAAACTAAGAGCGCAACAAACCTGAATCATAAAATAAAGAGCTCCTCTTGGTGAGATCGGGAAAACTGCAGAGAGAAAAAAAGGTATAGTCTTTCGTCAGGCACGGGTGCAACTGTATACAGAAAAGTCATAGCAAGCCATTAGAAAAGGAATGGTATTCGGTCAGCAATGGCGTCTGAATAACATTGTTTAAGAAGGAATGAACTGACCTCATGGAGCATTGCGCATGCGTTTGCGGCTTATATGGTTTTGTACAGAAGGTTGGCAGATAAACGTGATTTCCGGGTGTTGCCAGATTCATGATTTGGCGGGGTCATACCCCGGAAGGCCAGCCACCTATTAGCCACTTCGATGCTGTGTCTTATTAATAGAAGTGAGTTTTTTTTTTCAAAAAAACATCAAAATCTATAGTTATAAATATTTTCAAAATATTTTTTATGAATCTCTAAGGGTCATTATTACAAGGTGGTAGATGATTAAGCTAAATTTTTTTTCATTCTTTTATGATTTTTTTGCCATGAACATATCTCAGAATGGATATTACATAATGGTTGTTCGACATGTGAATGGTTACTATACAAATGATTATTTTTTAATTTTTAGAGGTTGTTTTTGTTCATTTTGAAGGCACATCCAAGGAACTAAAAATGGTAGTACTTGATGGTACATATCATTAATTTCTTATCATGTTTATTAACTACCCATAATTGAGTGGTAGAAGTTTTTGTGTAGCATCTATCAAAAAGTTTGTGTATATGGGAGATGACCCAATAGCTGCTCACCCTAACTTTGCCCATCCTAAGCTTTTAAATGGTACATAAGATTTCAACGATTTTTTTTAGTTTCTTCGTACATGACAAGAGCTTAAAGCTATTGTTTCAACTTTTGGGTGGTTACGACAAACGTGAGAGGACTTGTTATGTGCACAAAGGTCCAAAAGAGGTCATTTAGAGGTGTCTCCCAATACCCATGCATAGACACCCTAGAAACCTGCGATACTGCCACCAAATAAATTCTATAAATGCTTCAGTTACTAATCATAATTACACACACACATTGTATAAAACTAAAATATCATTTTTGATCCTATTAAATTCATTTTAAAAGATTAAAGGCTCATGGTGTCTTGTTTTGTGGTTTGAAATGCCATGTTAGGGATATTTTTTGGCATGGACCACACTCCCATTAACATTCCATTTATTTCATTTGAATTCTAAATAGGGGTTTGTCTTTTCGCCCTATTTTTTAACACACTTTTCACCTTAATCATTTTTTAGAATGCTTTCCTCATGGCTATTATGATCTCCATCATTCTAGATGCCTACGAAATCATCTCCAATAGATCCAAGGTGTTCACATGGGCATTAGAGGTAAAACCAATCTATCATGTATCCTTTCAATTTACACTCAATGTATTAGTTTGATTTGTGACTTCTTTGGGTCCTCTAGTTTTTTAACCTTTCTACCGTGTGACTTCTATCATTCCTTCAATTGAATTTTTGTTGCTCTAGTCATTAAATTTTCTTCCATCATTGTACAAATAACTTCTCTATTTCTATTTCTTCAAATATGGTAGGAAATATGAAACCCCTACTACATACAATTTCAAGAAATTGTATATATTGAGGGTTTCATTCACATAACCCCTATCTATATTCAGGTTTATGTGTTCATTATACCTAGTCCCTTGTTTCTATTTATGAAATGATGTATATTTTTTAATAGCAAGGAAAAGGACTTGTATAATCTATTTCAATAGACAATAATATTATATTTTGTCGATTAACTATGGCGTGAGGATGTGTTATACCTAAATTTGTGTCCTTTTACTTACCAACCAAATAGAACTAGCATACATAATGACCACACACACACACGGGTGTGTGTGTGTGTGTGTGTGTATATATATATATATATATCGATGGTTTAGTTTTTAACTTGTATACATGGAAGGTTCAGTTTCAAAGGTTTAAATTTTTTCTAGCCTTATTGCACATCCTTGTCAGCAATGTCCATGTAGGATAGTAGGCTAGGTGTGGAAAGAAGTGATTAAGAGGGACAAGAGACATGGTGCCAATATGGGAACCATATGAAGGTATGCGCACCCATTAATTTGGGTGAGATTGGTGATGGAGGATGGCATGGGCACCCATTAAAGTCTTAAAAAAATTTCAAGAGAACATGGTGGGTAGGTGTAAAATAATAAAAAGAAATATGTCAATCATTGCAAGTATCAACAACCCAACAAAGGAGGTCGACAAAAAAATTAAATGGCTATGGTGTGGGGCATGTTCAAGATCATGGGGATCCAAAAAGTGGCAATGGGGAAAAAAATGCATTTTTAATTCGTTGAAATCACAAAAAAAAAAATGTTGACTTTTTGTATGGGTCGGGTACAATATCCGTTTAGGTTTGGTGATACCAAACCAAAATAGATATCCATTTTGAAATGGGTATCCGTTATAAATGGATATCTGTTTCTCGAAATTAATTTTCATCAATTTATACAAACAAAATGGATGAAACAAAATGGATATCCATTTCAAAATGGATATCTGTTTCAAAACGAATATCTGTTTCAAAACGGATATCCATTTCAAAACGAATATCTGTTTTGAAAAATGGGTACGCATTCTTGAAAACCAAAACAGATACCGTTTTGAAGACCTAAAAACCCTTTTTAGTAAAATGGGCATAAATTTTGTGTTTCTTATCAAAATTTTTATTTTTTACAAGTGTTGGAAAGGTGATTGATAGCTCTATGCAATGGACCGGGTATCTATGCAATGGACCGGGTATTGTTTCTATATTCTACACAAAAAATAATTGTAATCATTTAAACATCATATTTCAATTTTGAAACATCAAATTCTCACTACCTTCACATGCAAAGTCTATTTTTCATGAATTTTTTTGTAACACTCATCTTAAACTACTTGAAACATTAGAAAAAGTAATCAATAATGAAATATTTATATTTTTTATAGTAAAGAGATGAACAAATCTTCATAAATCATCATATCTCTCTATCCCTTTCTCTACCTCTCTATGTTTCACTATGTCTCCCCTTAAGCTTTGGACCTATCCCCCCACTTGTTTCTCCCTCACTCTCTTTTTACCTCTTTATACCTCTCCCTATCAATCTATTAAACTCTAGACTTTACTATATACGTCTCCATCTCTCCCTCCTTCCTTCTCTCTTTGTCCCTCTTTAGACCTATCTCTCTCTCTCTTACATCCCTCTAACTCCCTCTCCCTCTCCCTCTCTCTCTCTCTCCCTCTCCATCTTCCTCTCCCTTTCCATCTCCCCATATCCCTCTCTCCCTCTCTCTCTCTCTCTCTCCCTTTGAGGTCTCCCTCCCTCTTAAGTATCTCCTTCTTAAGTATCTCTCTCTTAGGTCTATCCCACTCCCTCTCTCCCTCTTAGGTCTCTCTCTCTCATGTATATCCCACTCCCTCTCTCCCTCTTATGTCTCTCTCTCTCTCAGGTCTCTCCCACTCCCTCTCTCCTTTTAGGTCTCTCTGAGCTCTACCTCTCTCACACACTCACAATCTCCATCTCCTTGTCAAGTCTCTCTATCCCTTTCTCTACCTCTCTATATTTCAATATGTTTTCCCTTAAGCTATGGACCTATCCTCCACTTGTTTCTCCCTCCCTCCCTCTCTTTTTACCTCTTTAGACCTCTCCTTATCAATATATTGAACTCTAGGCTTAACTATTTACTTCTCCATCCATCCCTCCTTCCTTCTCTCTCTCTCTCTCTCTCTCTCTCTCTCTCTTACATCCCTCCAACCCCCTCTCCCCCTCTCTCTCTCCCTCTCCATCTCCCTCTCCCTTTCCATCCCCCCATCTCCCTCTCTCCCTCTCTCTCTCTCTCCCTTTGAAGTCTCCCTCCCTCTTAAGTATCTCTCCTTCTTAAGTCTCTCTCTCAGGTCTCTCCCACTCCCTCTCTCCTTCTTAGGTCTCTCTCTCTCTCAGGTATCTCCCACTCCCTATCTCCCTCTTATGTCTCTCTCTCTCTCAAGTC
>VDFB02179234.1:60832642-60887348 GCA_007258455.2 Sequoia sempervirens
CCCACACTCTCCCACCCTCTCCCATCCTATCCAATGCTCTTTGACTCTCTCCGACTCTCTCCAAAACTCTCCCACCCTATCCCATCCTATCTGACACTCTCTAACACTCTTTGATTCTCTTCCACCCTCTCCCACCCTCTCTCTGGCTCTATGACTCTCCCACCCTCTCTCCCATGGCCATCTCTCTATGTATTCATAACACACTCACGTTTTAATAGAATTAGTTTTTGTTGATGGGTGTTTTTCACACTTTCTCAACACAGGAAGTACACGAATGCACTACCTCTCTTGAAAGGAAATATCCCATGACAAGTTGTTGAAAATCTCCCCAAGGTCTCTCAGGTGTCAGGTCATGACTTGCGGGGAACTCCTCAATTTATTTTGATGTGATTTTGCTAGTAATCATAGGGCATACTTACGTAGCTGGATGCGAGATGGATCTTCAAATACGAATTTTCTGAGATGGAGGTCGAGTTTCACCTTGCTGCAGTTTCGGACAGCGGTCCAAAACTTTGATGTTTCTTCGAATTTGGCTTTACAATGTGCAATGAACCTTAGTACATGCTATTTCTAAAAAAGGGGGAAAAAGAGCAGGGAAGATGGAAGGTTCCTAGATCTGCAACTAATGGTGAACAGTAATCATGGAGTTCCTGCAATTGACAACTTCCTGGAAACAATATTCCACTTAACCAGAAATCTCAATCTCATGGAATTTGTGCTATCTTCTAAGGTCTGCAAATATTTCACCTTTCATTCACCATTTGCATGCATGAACAAAAATGAAAGTGTGGAGCAGCTTCAAATTTAAGCCCAAACTAACTTTACACGGCCATCTACCAGCAGCAAACAACAAAAAGTATGGACTAAGAAGGAATCTACATAGCAGGAATTTTCACAACTACATAGCAACATTTCTAAAATCTATCAAAGCAAGAATACAGAAAACTAGAACAACAATACAAATCTAAGTAAAGCATCTAACAATGGAAGTTGAATCAAGTAACATGTGAAAAAACTCATAAAATGCACCAAGTCAATGTATTTTCATTATAAATTTCTACAGCATGTCTTTACAACAACTCAACTCTCTTTGCAAATGAGAGGAGACCCCTATTTATAGTGCTCAAAAAGTAAAATGAATGGCCAAGATTAATTCCCATTGTGTGGCCAAGATTCATTACAGAATAGGGTTTTACCAACCCCCAATATATTACAATTTAAAATTGCATTTTGTCTTCTCCCTATTTTTTCATCTAGTGCCAGTCACTGTAGCAATTTCATCTTTTGTTGATTGTTGTTTTACTATAGCTACTCCTTGGGGAGCTCTTCACTACCAAGAGGGATGTCCTTCTGCTTCTTTGATGTCGTGTATTCCATGAATTTTAGAATGACTGGTTGGAGCTTGTCTACCTCAATAATCTCGTACCACAACATTTGGTAGCTCCATTGATTTGCATTATCTTCTAGCTTCTTCTAGTCCTCATCGTACTTTGTGCCTTGATCCCTAGATAGCTCTAATTGATCGAAGACACGAGCAGAAAAATTCATGAATTCCACCGTTATTTCACTAGACATCCTGTCCTCCATCTTCTTCTGAAAGTAAGGTTTTACCTTTTCCAGATCCATCTGTACTATGGGCATGTCATATTCTTTCATCAGTTTGAAATAACGAACGCATTCCACCCTAATTTCCTTAACCCATTAAATGTCTGGATCCACCTTACTCATTATTTGCTCCAGCCTTTCTTTCCTATTGTCAAAATCCTGCCTCCATATGTCCATTAGCTAGTGATCATCCCTTTTGAATGCTAGCTCCTTCTCCCATGTGGCTTTTGGCAACTGAAGGATAGCCTCGATCTTTGGAAAGGTCAAGTTGTATGTTGCAGGGAATTCGGTGCAGAGCTTCCTCATGCTTTCCAAAGATTGTTGTAGATCCAAGAACTTGTTGGCTGTCTGAATAGCCCGGCTAATACCCATGTTCCCGACGTATAGGACCTGTCGAAACCAGCTCTCTATAGTCTTTTACAAGTTATTTCTTCTCTCCATCTTATCAATTTTTTCTTTGGAAATCAGTTGGGGTGGGCCCGTGGACGTGGTAGGAAGGTCATCCACCGAAGACCATTGCTGGATGTAATCCATCAAAGCAACTACCTGTGATTTAAACTCATATTTCGAGACCTTTTCCTACTTTATTAGATGCACCACTATAGCCACTGACTCCTCAAGATGCCCCACCCTCTACTCTTTGGTAGCAATTCCTAGATCAAGGGTGGAGATGTTGTAGCTTATTCCCTCCTGGCCCACCACTATCATTGCTATCTGCATAGCTCGAGACCCAGAAGCATCCATTGTTACCTTGGATCTAATCTTGGGCTTCTTCTCTTTTCAAGTTGTGATCTACGCTTGGGCTAAGATAGCCTCTAGCTTCGCTCTCGAGTCTTTTGGTGTGGGAGTTTTCTTTTCAAGCTATTTTTCTAGCCACTCAGGCATAGCAACCTTCCCTTTAGGTGATTCATGATCACCTTCACCCCCCTTGGCTAAGGTTTCTATTTTCTTATTATCTAGGGCCCTTTCTTCCTCCTTAGCAGTATCTCCTTCTTCTTCATCGAAGTCTTGGAAGAACACAAGGAACTTAATAGGAGGCTTGGCAGATAATTAGTGCCTGGGACTTTCTTTCTTTTCCATATCCTTCCCATCCTTTCCTTTGTTTGATTTAATTTCGAGGCTCTGCTCCATGGGCTGCTCAATTTCAAGACTCTTGAAAGTTTGAGCCTCACCCTCAGGCTTATCTTCTAGTTGCTCTCCTTCCCTAAGAGGTGACCCTTCTACCTCTTCTTTAGTACCCTTTAGCTGTTGGGCCATTTCTTCCTAAAGATCATCATCGAAGGCCTACACGATGACCCTACCACTGACATCCTCCTCATCATCTCCATTGTCAGAGTAGCCTGTTCCTTCCTCCTCATAAGCCACCCTGTCAATTGTGTGGTGTTCATATTCCAGGTGTTCGTGGTATTCATCGGCCTCTTCTTCAAATGGATTCGAGGCTTCTTGCTCTCGCCTCTCCCATTCCTTGAAGATCAACATGGCAGCCCCCATAGCCAGTGGTCTTGCCGGAGGCTGCGGAGGTTTAGCAGTAGTGAGGACCTGCGCCAAGGCTGCTTGAAGAGTAGGGTCCATAAATATTTCATAGATCTCGGAAGGGAGACCCTGCATATGTTTGGAGAAGGCCTCAGGAAAGGCAGAAGCAGGTATTGGTGTCGTCGCCGTAGCTAAAGGGAGGGATGTGGTAGGTGACATGGCGGCAGAGGAAGGAGGAGTAGTTATAGTAGAGGAAGAATCAATGACTATTATAGGCTTGGCCAGAGGTGAAGGGGCAAGATGGACAGAGATGTTTACTGCTGATGGGGATGTGGTGACCAATGCTAGAGACGCAGATGATGGGGCAGTCACAACAAGGAGGGCCGAAAGAGATTTCACTTGGTTTGTACCTTTTGCTTCTTCCTCTTGGATTAAGGGTTGCTCTATGGTGCCTCCTATTTGTTTAAGCCTTTTAGAAGGTGAGCCCCCAGGATCCTTCCTTGTATAAACCTTGGGGTTATGAGACTGCTTTGTTTCTGTCTCTTTCCTCTTCTTGGATCTGGTGAATGGAGGAGACTTGGATGTCCCACCCATTGAAGTAGTGGTAGTGGCCTCCTTCGTGGCACTTGGTTCACTCTTGAGTCCTTTGTATGTCAGGACAACCCCTTGTTGTTTTAATCGGGCCACTTGTCCATCAACCCACTCCTTGGTATGGGCCAAGATTGGCTTGGTTATAACATCAAGGTCATCGACCTCTTGCTCATCCCAGTCTATTGTTGGTAGCGACAAATTGGCGACTGTGAGGTACCTGGGGTCCATTATGGTGCTTTCATCCTCTTCAACTTGGTCTGTTATGGGAAATGGCTGCACCTTTCTTATAAAATACACAGTCATCCGCATATAGTGCCTTGCACGCATTTCCTTATCATCCTGACAATCCCCCCAAAATTCCTCAATGTGGTGTAGATGAGTGAACCCCGATCCTAGTGCCTTCCTTACATTCCCATATGGGTCCATTCATGGGCGAGCAGTGTGCAAGTGAAAATCATAATCTTTCAATTCTTTCTCAGAGTTACCAGTGCACTGGGAAGTTTGTAATTTAACCATTCCTTGGCCGAGGGTTAGGGGATAGGGGATCCCTGCCAAGTGTTTTCCAGTGAGGACTTCCTGTATATGTTGGAGCTACTGAGAAAGTTCCAATAGGATGATCCGGTCATTGGGGTATCGAGGTAGCTTGTTTGGCCTTTCAGTGAAGCCCTGAGCGCGGATGTATGTGAACTTCAAATATTGAATAAAAAGGAAGGCATACTGCTTCAAGAATTCCTGAGCACTATGAGAGACCCTTCTTTGAAAATCCCCTACAATCATCCTGATGATATGGCCAATGAAGGCGTCATTGACCCTGCAATATTCCTTCTTAAAGTTTTAGTACTGGAGCTGGGCGTACCTTTCATAGGCCTTCAATCTTCAACCCTACTCCTCATAGGGTGCCACAAACAACCCATTGTATTTTCTCTGGTCTTCCAAGGAGTAGATGAGATACGAAGTCATGTAGAACTTGGAACTCTTCTTCACATTCACGAACTGCTCATGGAAGTAGTCGCTTATTATACCTCCCCAGTAGAACGAGGACTTTGTGGTGATGTCCTCGTGCCCACAAAGGATCTATTCGATGAAGTACACCATCCCCTCCTAAAAGAAGGTAGTCGTAGGAAGACCCAGAACCCTACTTAGCATTGCGACCAAGTCCTGGTAATCTTCATGGAAATCACTGTAGAAGAGTTCATGAGGAACTTTCACAGTGGTGCCTTGTATTTCTTTTAGCCAATGCTGATTTATTAACTTTTTGCAGCCTGTCGGGTTGTCATTCCATGCTTCCTGGCATTCCTCTATGGTAGGCATTTCCATTTCTTCAAAAGTGGGAATATGGAAGGTCTTTATGATTCCTTCAGCTAACATGTCGGAGAGAATTACCATCTCTGTCAATTATGGTCCTTGTGTTCAGTTGATATGCCTGCTGACAAGCCATGATCAACTTAGGGGCCACGAGGGATGGAGGGAAGCCTGCAACTTTTGCAATTCCACTTTGTCTGATCAGCCTCGCATTCTTGGTCGTTGGATTTACCCTGACCCTTTGTGTAAACTCATCAATATTGACATGGCCGATATTGTTGTCGGTGATTTATTTCCAATCTGTGGCAACCTTTGAGTGCAAAGGTTCACCCTGGAACTGGTACTTCATTTGGTCCTTGTCCTCTTTTCCTCAAGGAGTCTTGCCCAACTTCTTTCCTTTGTCCTTTTCCACAGCTACCCCTGAAGGTCCTACACCTGATTCCATATATTCTGCAAGCAAAGGCGCAGTTAGTGCAACTAATCATGAAAGTCTTCATGTTAGTTAAAATCCCATGGGCGAAGTCAAATTTAAATAATTTATCGTTCACAAAATGATACTTCTACTTCCCGATGTCATTAGTCTTTTATTTGAAGGATTTCAGACAATCCGGGTCTGGAAGCCCAGATTTCTCTGGCAGGAATGTTGTTTTGAAAGGGAAAACAAGGCAGAGTGACCCAGGAGATCTTTCCCAACTGAATTTTGATGGTTCAAAGGCTCATAACGAAGATGGTCAAAATTAAGCATGTGGGTTGAGATCAGATTTCAAATTTGACATCATTTGGATCGATTTGGGAGGAACCGGAGGTACGAGGCCTGAAAGTCATCCAGAGTTGGCTGTTTAGAACGTCTTAGCAGAAACAAAGTTTCGAGGGTAGAACTCTGGGGTCTGGGACCCGGTGGATCTAAGGGCGGGTGGCAGTTTTGCAATTTTAAAGTGTTATGGCCTAAGGAGCTGGGAAGTTGTCATGCCTTTGTCATTCGGGACGACGATTGTCAGGCAGAAGTCCGGAGGGGGTGGCCCAACGGACCGAACCCAACATTAGGGTCGAACGTCAGATTACAGTTTAATTTTCCACGATGAGAAGGGAGGCGGAGCCCGGAGCTCGGAAGGGCAGGTGCGAATTTCCCTTTCAGAATGGTGGAGGAGGGACGGAGTTCCGGAGCCCAGAGCTCAGAACGGGCGAGGACATTGAAAGTTCAATGCCAACCTCCAAGTGGCGAATGGAGGCTCGGGGCTCAAGAGCCGGAAGGTTGCCAAAGGTTCACCGTTTAGAGCGACGAAGATGGGATGGAAGTCCATGGACAGAAGTCCCCAGACTAAGACCCAGGAGGGCAATGGGTAGATGAGTTCACTCACAAAGCGGACTATGAAAGGAAAGGTAGACTCGGGAGCTTGGGAAGATGGGGCGTCTCCATCATTTGGAATGACGGCATCTTTGCAGATTTCCAAACACGGAAGTCTGGGGGTTCAAGCCCGAAGAGCGAAAACTGTGGCCAAGTTTGGATGTTCAAGTTTTCAACCTCGACGGCGAAGGCACAACAGAGGTTCGAGAATCCAGGCCCGAGGGGTCAAATAGCCATTTTGGCCAATGTTCGTTGTTTTCTTTTTCGACTGCCAAGAGGAGACCCAGGCCTGAAGGACGAGAATGCCCCTGGGTGACGAACGATAGCGATAAGGTGAAGTTCCAGTAATGAATTCGAGGGCAGTTTGGAGGTTTTAGGAAGAATAAAAAACATTTGTTTTGTGTGTTTCATCATGTTTTATCAATCACATGTCTTTTTAACCCGTGTTATTCATTTTTAAGCTTTAAAATCATGAAAAATTGTTCAAGAGGGTGGATGGAAATCCTACCTCAGGAATCCGATGAGAGGAGGCGTGGAATCCACTAAAGATCGGTAAGTGATGGTCATGGACATGAAGAAGGTTGTCAACGGATGCACTGGACTCCTCTGGCAAGTGCTATGATCTTTTTCTGCAAACCTGACAAGTGAGAATGACAGGTTTCTCAAGATATTTATACTCCCACCGCCATTAATGGTCGCATTTAATGCAAGTACATCATAGCAGATGGTTGGTGAATTTGAATCCGCAAACAACAGCGAGAGGTTCGAGGTCTGGGGTCTGGAAGGATGCGAGGTAGTGGTCATTTGGAAAATTCTATTCAGAAATCACTGGCAGTGAAAGGGAAGTTAGGGCCTGGAGGGCGAAGTTCTACCATATGTTCGCCGTCGGGAATGACAAAGTCCTCACGAAAGTCCGGAGGGTCAGGTCCAAAGGGGGTGAAAGCAACTGAAAGAATTTTGCAAGTTTGAGTAGACAGAAAACTGAGAGCCAGGACCTAGGAGGGCGGAAGCCATCCACCGTTCAGGATGGTAGACATGGAGGGGAAACCCGGTGGGGCAGGCCTGGCAGGCCACAAGGTCGCTGGCAGAGGCAAACTGCCAAGGGGACACCGCAAGGCACCAGAACTTGACAAAATTGAAGGGACGAAACATGGTCAACTTAAGATGAGACTTTGAAGCTATGTTGACCACCTAGGACACCAAAATTGGGCATGCACAATGAGGTGACGACAAAAAAATGACCCGGCAAGGTGAAAGAAAGAGGGTCCTCGTTCCGAACGATGCGTGTGTGCTGAGGGCACAACAAATGGTGACTCCATTCGGGAACGCTCCTGAGCGTTCTAAAGATAAATATTCATCTATGACCCAGAATATTTGGTTTCACAGACCAAGAGTGGACTTCCAAAGCTGAACTGGGAGAACAAGATTCTTACTTGGGTCAGTCTACAGGACATCTCAGAAGTGTGTGCAATGAATTCATTCCTTTCCGAATGACGGTGACCAAGGGCTGCTAATTTGATCGAGCAAGCTACATAAATTGTCCAACACCAAAAGTAACCTGGACATTGCTCCGCTGCCAATCAGGCGTCCATAGCCCCGATGGAGTTGTCACTCTAATCCCACAGATATTGCTCTACTATCGGCTGGGCATCCATAGCCCCGGTAGAGTTACCCGCACACCCATACGGTCGCTTAGTTTTCAGAATTCCTTTTCTCTTTTGTTTTGATATTTCTTTCAATATATATTTTTTCATTTATCTTTTGCTCGACTGAGTAAGCGCTGAAGCCTACAATGGGTTTGGGACCACAGTGGTCACTGGAGCAGACATAATATTTTTCACTCACTAGGGTGTCATAGCAACCATGGTATAGTCCTTTAGAAATGATTATTATGTGTTTTGTGAGAGATCTGAGATGTGTGTAAAGAGATCCAACCAAGGGTCGAGTTCTAAGGTAGAGTTCAAACAAGGAAATCATTCATAGGCAGCCTTCAGAGACCATTGGTCGAGAGTGAATGTTTAGCCGAAGAACACTAAGGACGAACAGAAAAGCAAACCATTCGTCAAGCGAGCACGACCATCGCAAGGGGGTGGGGAACATCCTTTCGAAACAAAACACCTAGGGAAAAAGAAAAAAGAGCGACGCAGAACAGAAAGACACAAGCAAACCAAAAGGGAAACCTACTCTAACCTATATACAAATATTTACAAGGAAGAGCTCAAGAGAGTTCAGGCTTGGAAGTAATGCTTCAGGTGTTTCCCGTTGACTGGAAACATGACATCTTCACCAGTTAAAGTCTTTAGGCAGAAGGAATTGTCTCCCAAAATTTTAGCTATTTGAAAGGGGCCAATCCAAAGCTTGTCGGATTTGTTGTGTCCCCCTTTCTTTTTGTGGGCCTTGTCCCAATATAGGACCAAATCTGCAATTCTAAAGGCCTTGATCTTTGCTTGGCAGTCGAACCATCTCTTAACCACGCCCTGATGTTTGGCAAAAATTTTTATTGCACGATCTCGGACTTCCTCTAAATGCAAGAGCTCAGCTAACCGAGCTTCTCTACGATCTCCTCCCTCATAAAATTCGTTGATAAACTAGAGAGTGAGAATCTTCAGATGGATAGAAAATATGGGGTCTAAGCCATAAATGAGATGAAATGGGGAATTTCCAAGGGCAGCCTTATGGCGAGTGCGGTCTGCCCAAAGGGTGAAAAGGAGCTGGGTATGCCAGTCCTTGGGATTCCTGTCTAACAATTTCTTAATTATTGTGATCAGGTTCTTGTTTCTAGATTCAGCTAGACCATTTCCTTGTGGGTAGTAATTAGATGAAAACTTAAGTGCAATCCCATAATCAAAGGCCCAACTAGCAAATTTTAATGAAGCGAATGCAGGTCCATTGTCACACACCAATGCATAAGGACAACCAAAGCAATTTAAAATGAAACTTTCCAAAAAATTAGTAGCTACTTCAGTTGTGCATTGCTCACATATGATTGCTTTTGTCCATCTAGTGCAGTAATCAGTTGTAGTAAGAATGTACCTATGTCTCGCGGATGATGGAGGGCTTACCAGACCGATGAAATAGAGGCCCCATTACGCAAACGGCCTTACCTCCAGCACAGGCTGCAATGGGACAACAAAATTCTTTTCCTTGGTGGTGGCTATCTAACATGTGTGACATAAGTGAACATGACAATGGGCATCTTTGAAGATAGTCAGCCAATAATATCCCGCTCTTAATATTTGATGTGTAGTGGAGGGACCGGATCCATGGCTAATGCCAAACTTATCATGAAACTCTTTTAAGACTCGGTCTGCTTCCTCCTTACCAAGGCATCATAAGTAAATACCTTCATGATTTCTCTTGTATAAAATGGACCCTTAATGTAACATGTAACCAATTCTTTTCAATCTAAGGGCATGCTTTTGGACTCCCAGCAGGTGAGGTGGACACTTGTGGTTCAACAAATAATAAACGACATTCTCGTACCATTCTCCTGGGGAAACATCCTCGAGCTGGTACTGTTGCACAGTGAGTTCAGGTCCGGCCCCTACGACTGCTTTAGCAATTGTGTGGGTGAGTGCCTGTCCTCTCACCAACTTCATCAGTTGGATCTCCATGTCATATTCCTGGAGTAGGGTGACCCATTTGGCTCTTTGTTCACTCAATTCATTTTGCATGAGCAACGTTTTCACTGCTGGGTCAGGGACAATGGCAAACACCTTATTGTGTGGGATATAATGCCAAAATTTCTTCACCCCTCTAACGAGGGCATATGCTTGTTTTTCTACATTGTGGTATCGTAATTCGACATCTTTCAGGGGAGCACTCATGAAGTGATCGGGTGTTCATTTTCTTCATCATCTTTCTGAGTCAAAATGTTAGCACAAGAATGCTCTGAAGCAAACGAGTAGATATAGAATGGCTTCAGATAATCCAGGCTGACTAATATAGGTGCCTCAACAATGGCCCGTTTGATTTCTTCGAAGGCTTGTTTGGCGTTGGGAGTCCATTCAACTTTGGCATCTTATTTTAGCATAGCATTGAGGGGTTTAACAATCTCCGTGAAACCCGTGATGAATTTCCTGACGAAGTTGATCTTCCCAAAGAAGGATTTTAATTCCTTTTTGCCTAGTGGTGGGATTTTCAACAAGGACTAGATATATTCAGGGTCTATAGAGATTCCCCATTCTGAAATGATGTGTCCGAGCAATCTACCTTCAGTCACACCAAAAAATGCACTTCTTGGGGTTAAGGGAAACTCCAAACTCCCTCCATCTCTGAAACACCTTGCATAGGTCAGAAATGTGATCACTCCACCTTTTAGAAAACATAGTTAAATCATCCATGTAAATGATTATGCACTTTCCAATCAGATCTTTGAGGTGATATCTATGGAATGTTGGAAGGTGGCGCCAACGTCGATGAGACCAAAAGGAATTCTCCTATAAGCGAACGTCCCCCACTTAGTGGTGAACCTTGTTTTATGATGGTCTTCATACTGTACCATTACCTGGTTGTACCCAAAGTACCCATCGAAGAAAGACATCATTTGGGAGCCATTGACGATCTGTAGCACCTCATCCAATGAAGGCACTGGATAGTTGTCCTTCTCTGAAGCTCAGTTCAAATTGCAGAAGTCTACACACAATCTAATTTCCCCATTCTTTTTTCTGACCAGGACCAAGGTTGCCACTCATGTAGAATGCTTGACTGAAAAAATAATCGTTATCGAAAGCAACTTTTGCACCTCTTTGAAAATGATGGGTTCCAACAAGGCATTGATAGGACGCTGCCACTAGTGGAATGGCCTCACTTCTGTCTTGAGAGGGATGGTATGCGTGATGATGGAGGTATTGTAAGTCTTCAAATCCTCATAATTCCATGCCACCATGCCAGGATACTTCCGCAAAGCCTCAATGATTCCCCTCTTTTCCTCGGGTGTACATACTTTGCCAATAAAAACATTCTTGATCTCCTCGGCTGTCCCAAGGTTTGTGAGCATGGCACTGGTTGCTAATGGCCTCCTTCTTAGGTTGTTGGTTCTGGCCTTTGATTTGATCCAAATCAAATATGCACTCGAGCTGAACCATGCCCCTAGGGATTGTGTTGGATTTAAGGTTAATGACTCCTTCTATGTCTAGTTCAGCTTCTTGCGGATCAACTTCATCAATTATTTGGGCTGTGAAGACATCAGAACTCATGATGAATTCAAGAATATGTTTGTCATCGTTGAAGACCTGAAAATGAGTGACATTATCTAGGACCGACGGCGTGGATGTCAACTCAACCGTGAATTTCTTAAGCCTAGATAAAGAGAGGGGTTGCAAAGTGTTGGCTACTTGAGCCAAGGCATCAGCTGTATGATTTTGAGCATGAGGAATCAATTGTATATTGAATGAATCTAAGCCTTCTAGGAGATCCCAAACCCTATGCCTATAGTTTGCAAGTCTTCTATCATGGCAGGAGTATAATTTCCTAACTTGTTTAACTACGAGCTCAGAATCCCCAAAAACTTACAGCATTTTGACATTTTTCTTCAAGGCCATAAGAAGGCCATGGACCAAAGCCTCGTATTCCACTACATTATTAGTACAATAAAATTGCAATATGTGGGCAGCAAGAAAGGTCTTACCCATTGGGCTGATGAGTTTGAACCCAGGACCAACTCCTTGTTTTGACTTGGATCCATCAAACTGAAGCGTCCAAAATTTAGAAAGTTCCTTGACTTCGGGTCCAACTAAGCTTTTACTTCCATTTGGCTGGGTGGTTGCCTTTGTAATCCTAGGGGCATCTTCTAGCTCAATGTGTTGAATAGCTAGTGGTTCTGCTGGCACCTCTTTTTGCGTCTTCGTTTGAGGGGCAACTAATTTTTTAACATGTTCTACTACTGTTTGACATAAGAAATAGTCAAACCCAGAGTAGGTAGCATTGTGAATCCTACACCAATTTGGCAATAAGAGATCCTAGAAATTCATTTGGGCACCCAGGCTGAGTTGGTCCCTGGCGCACTTTTCTATGAACTCCTGGAAACCACTGAGTAGTTCCCAATTGTCGCCTTCATCGGGTTTGTCATCTGACTCTACCAACATTTATGTACTTGGAGGTATTTGAGTAAAATTGGTCGAAGGACTGCACAACACTAAGAGTACTTCGACAACACATTCTTCCTGAGGCTCGAATTCATTTTGGCTGGTGAAA
This sequence comes from Sequoia sempervirens, assembly GCA_007258455.2. Taxonomy (NCBI): domain Eukaryota; kingdom Viridiplantae; phylum Streptophyta; class Pinopsida; order Cupressales; family Cupressaceae; genus Sequoia; species Sequoia sempervirens. Next base: position 60,845,154 of record VDFB02179234.1, read on the forward strand.
GGATAGTAATTTCTAGTTTTGTCTCAACAATCAACACTTCATTGAGATTATTGTATTCCGTAATCATATATTTCATACGAGGTTCGTGGTCGATACGGATTTGGCTTGGCAGCCCCTTCCATGGCAGCCACATGTGAGAAAAGTCTTTGGAAGTATATCCATTCAATTCCTTGGTGAATTCCCTCCCCAAGATGATCCCATATGCGTTAGGAATGTCAGCCACTTGAATATCAATGACCTATTGTATCCTTGGGTCTACAGGAATCTGCATCGAGATCTGATTTATTTCTCCCACAATGTTGATCTTTGTTTTGTCCAACTGGGTCACTTTCCTTCTTGAAGGCATGGGAGTGATTCCAAGGGCCTTACATACAGCCAAAAGCATAAAATTGGTTGACGCCCCTAAATCAAGTAGGTAGTTACGTAAGTTCTTTCCAAATATCCGAATGGTGGTAAGGAAAGGAGGGGTTTCAAGTTTTCCTTGGAAGAGGCCCTTAGGTGTGTCTATGTGAGCGACTTGACCCTTTTTCTTATCACCAAATTTATCCCTTGTCTGCCTAAATGGCTGATCCTTTGAAACATGTGTATTGTTTTGATCTAGTTCCTTTTCTGGTTGCTTGCCTATAGATTGATTTAAGGGAACTTCTTTCTTTTTCTCGACATTATCCTGTATCACAGGTTCCTTCCTAGGCTCTTCAAAGGTGACTCTCTTAGCTGATGTTTCCTATGTTGTGCTAGAGGATGGGGTCTGATTGAGGACCCTAAAGAAGGCGTACCTTACGACAGGGACTCTGAGTAGCTCAAAGGCAGACAAACTAATTTTTACCTTTTTGAACTCTTCTACCACGTATTCACCCATTTGCTCAATTTTTGAACTAAAGGCTTGACCTATTGTAGAGCTAGGAGGTTGGACCTTTCTTTGACTAGACTAATTTTGGGGTTGGCCTTCAAGCTGATTTTGCGACTGATTTTGAGGCCCATTCTTGTTAAGATATTGGGTGGGTACATGGGGAAGCCTAGAATTATTGTTGGCATTGGGGTCAGGCAGGGTGGTAAAATTATTTGGAGGAGTGGAGGTTGTAAAGGGTCCACCCGCTTGCTTATTTCTAAGGAAGTAGGGAGTGGATCTTTGATGGAACATGTGGAATTCATCGATATACTATTCCTCTTCATTTATTGGACCATTATCTATTGAATCGAAAAGCTGAGCCAAAGTTTTTTCGTTACTTACCTCTTGCACTTCTTTATTCTTAACAGAGGTAGGCTCAACTTTGGGCTGATTATGGTCGCCTCGCGGGAATGACGCCTAGTTAACCATGAGACAGGAGGAGTCATAAGGCTCAGACGCAATGAGGTCTCTACAACCGGTGCCATCAGCAACATTTTAGACCTCAATTTGGAAAAATTTTGCAGCGGTTTGGAATTCAGGGCAATCCAATTCGGAATGCCTACTGGTTTTGTGAATTTGGCACCATCCGGACAAGGCTGCCTTAGCGAGGTACACCCCACTGGTTGTTCTCTCATTGTTGTTCGGTTGATCAAGAAGGGTAGGGACGCCTCCATTATTGGGCCTTGTATTCCACATCTGATTCTGCCTCTGAGAAGGTCTCCTTTCTAAACTTTGATTAGTATTTTTTCCTCTATCATAATTCTGCCTGGAGGAGGTGCTTGCTTCTTGGTTGTTCCTACTGTCCCTATTGTCTTGGTTATCCCAATTAAGATTGGCCTGGAGGTTACAATGGGATGCCTGTAACTGATTATTCTGATTTCTTAAGTGTGTCATCTTAGTTGACATTTCCTTTATCATCTTAGTCAACTCCTCAAGTTTTTCCTTCTCGGTAGTGCTGCTCGGTTGTGATACCGGATTTTGGAGAAAGATGGGTGGGGTCACTGGTAGATTCTGATGTGCTGGAGGAAATTTTGGCCTCAGTAGATACAATGGCACCTGGGGCTGCTGTGAATACACTTGTTGTTGTGGGGCAACCTAATAATAGTTGTGTTGTAGTTGAGGCTATAAATAGAAAGGCACGGGAGGTGCATAATTCAGTGGCTATCCCAGGTGTGGAATGATGGGCAACTGAGGTATCTGGTTAATAAGAGGGGTCTGATGAGTGAATGCCTAATTAAGCCCTTGAATCTGCATGAGGTGAGCTACCGACCCCAATGACAGTAGCGGGCTGAAGATATTCTACCCCAAATCTGCACTAGCAACCACAACCTCCGCATAGGCGGTCACTAGCGTAGTGAGTGGTGGGCGCATCTTTTTCACCAACACCGACGTGAGATTGTCTAACGTTGCATAATAGATAGGGAGGGTTGTGGCATCATTTTTTATGTACGAATCCTGAAGCCTGACGAAGGCATGGTGGAAGAGATCATTAAAGGATCCAATAGGTTCATTCACTTCCCTCTGGATGGACATGAACTACCAGTATAATTTTGAAGGGCTGATTGGAATCTTGTATTTCTGTAGAAAAGCACTCTTCATTAAGTCCCATGAGGTAACAGATCCTCTCGGCAGATTGATGTACCAATAGAAGGCCTCTTCTCCCAACGAATGCACGAAAAGGTGACACGTAACATCCTCATGGTCGACTTGCATTTCGGTAATTGTTGTCTCAAATATTTTAATATGTTCTTCAGCTGTTCTTTTTGGGTCATGAGGATTGAACTTCAAACAAAACCCTTTTGGATTATTGGGAATATCATGATAAGCGGCGAAGTGTATTGGCGAAGGATTCTATGCCGACAAAGCCATGGCAGGAGGCAGGAGTGATACCCGTTGTTGAGGGACAACAATCTAGGATTGTACCTGTAATAGAATAGCAGCTTGGGAATGCACCTGAGCTGTGGCTGTTTGGATTGTACGTTAGTCTGGAAGGGCCTGGAGAGAAGCAATTTCCTGGTCGTCGGAGATGGGAAGTGGAAATGAAGTTTTAGATGGTCAGGTGGAAGATGAATGCAAGCTGAATGAGTGTGAAGGTGGAATGGAAGTGGGTGGAATGGAGAAAAAGGAAGAAGTGGCGCTACTACCCTTTCATTTTTCCCTTGTAGGAGGCTGCAACTCTTGGAGTTCTCCCTTATTTGGTGTCAACCATAGAACCCTTTGAAATCTTTTCGAGGAGAACAATCTAATTCAATCTAGCTTCACAAGGCTCTCCTTCTAGTGCCAGTTTTGTTGATGGGTGTTTTGCACACTTTCTCAACACAGGCCATACACGAATACACTACCTCTCTTGAAAGGAAATTTCCCACGACAAGTTGAAAATCTCCCCAAGGTCTCTCAGGTGTCAGGTCATGACTTGCGTGGAACTCCTCAATTGATTTTGATGTGATTTTGCTGGTGATCACAGGGCAGACTTACATAGCTAGATGCCAGATGGATCTTCAAATACGAAGTTTCTGAGATGGAGGTCAAGTTTCACCTTGCTGTAGGTTCGGATAGTGGTCCAAAACTACAATGTTTCTTTGAATTTGGCTTTACAATGTGCAATGAACTTTAGTACATGCTATTTCTAAAAAAGGGGGGAAAAGAGCATGGAAGATGGAAGGTTCCTGGATCTGCAACTAACGATGAACAGTAATCATGGAGTTCCTACAATGGACAGCTTCCTGGAAACAATATTCCACTTAACCAGAAATCTCAGTCTCATGGAATTTGTGCTATCTTCTAAGGTCTGCAAATATTTCACCTTTCATTCACCATTTGCATGCATGAACAAAAATGAAAGTGTGGAGCAGCTTTGAATTTAAGCCCAGACTAACTTTACACGGCCATCTACCAGCAGTAAAAAACAAAAAGTATAGACTAAGAAGGCATCTACACAGCAGGAATTTTCACAACTACAGAACAACATTTCTAAATCTATCAAAGAAAGATTACAACTAACTAGAACAACAATACAAATCTAAGTAAAGCATCTAACAATGGAAGTTGAATCAAGTAACATGTGAAAAAACTCATAAAATGCACCAAGTCAATGTATTTTCATTATAAATTTCTGCAGCATGTCTTTACAACAACTCAACTCTCTTTGCAAATGAGAGGAGACTCCTATTTATAGTGCTCAAAAAGTCAAATGAATGGCCAAGATTAATTCCCATTGTGTGGCCAAGATTCATTACAGAATAGGGTTTTACCAACCCCCAATATATTACAATTTAAAATTGCATTTTGTCTTCTCCCTATTTTTTCATCTAGTGCCAGTCACTGTAGCAATTTCGTCTTTTGTTGATTGTTGTTTTACTGTAGCTACTCCTTGGGGAGCTCTTCACTACCAAGAGGGATTTCCTTCTACTTCTTTGATGCCGTGTATTCCATGAATTTTAGAATGACTAGTTGGAGCTTATCTACCTCAATAATCTTGTATCGCAGCATTTAGTAGCTCCATTCCTTTGCATTATCTTCTAGCTTCTTCCAGTCCTCATTGTACTTTGTGCCCTAATCCCTGAATATCTCTGATTGATCAAAGACATGGGTAGAAAAACTCATGAATTCCACCATTATTTCACTAGACCTCCTATCCTCCATCTTCTTCTGAAAGTAAGGTTTTACCTTTTCCAGATGCATCTGTACTGTGGGCATGTCATATTCCATCATCAGTTTGAGATAATGAGCACATTCTACCCTAAATTTCGTAACCCATTCAATGTCTGGATCCACCTTACTCATTACCTATTCCAGCCTTTCTTTCCTGTTGTCAAAATCCTGCCTCCATACGTCCATCAACCAGTGATCATCCCTTTTGAATGCCATCTCCTTCTCCCATGTGGCTTTTGGCAACTGAAGGATAGCCTCGATCTTTGGAAAGGTCGAGTCGTATGTTGCAGGGAAGTTGGTGCAGAGCTTCCTCGTGCTTTCCAAAGATTGTTGTAGATCCAAGAACTTGTTGGTTGTCCGAATAGCCCGACTAATACCCATGTTCCCGACATACAGGACCTGCCGAAACTAGCTTTTTGTAGTCTTTTCCAAGTTCTTTCTTCTCTCCATCTTATCAATTTGTTCTTTGGATAGCAGTTGGGGTGGGGCCGTGGACATGGTAGGAGAGTCATCCACCGAAGACCATTGCTAGATGTAATCTGTCAAAGCAGCTACCTGTTCTTTAAACTCATCTTTTGAGACCTTTTCCTACATTATTAGATGCACCACTGTAGCCACTGACTCCTAAAAATGCCCCAACCTCTACTCTCTGGTAGCAGTTCCTAGATCAATGGTGGAGATGTTGTAGCTTATTCCCTCGTGGCCCACCACTAGCGTTGCTATCTACATAGCTCGAGACCCAGAAACATACATTTTTACCTTTGATCTAATCTTGGGATTCTTCTCTTTTCGAGTTGTGATATGTGCTCGAGCTAAGATATCCTCTAGCTTCGCTCTTCGGTCTTTTGGTGTGGGAGTTTTCTTTTCAAGCTATTTTTCTAGCCACTCAGGCATAACAGCCTTCCCTTTAGGTGATTCATGATCACCTTCACCCCCTTGGCTAAGGTTTATATTTTCTTATCTTCTAGGGCCCTTTCTTCCTCCTTAGCAGTATCTCCTTCTTCATCAGAGTCCTGGACAAACACAAGGTGCTTAATAGGAGGCTTGGTAGATAATTGTTGCCTAGGACTTTCTTTCTTTTCCATTTCCTTCACCTCCTTTCCTTCGGTTTGCTAAATTTTGAGGCTTTGCTCCTTGGGCCGCTCAATTTTGGGGCTCTTGATAGTTTGAGCCTCACCCTCAAGCTTATCTTCCTGTTGCTTTCCTTCCCTAAGAGGTGACCCTTCTGCCTCTTCTTTAGTACCCCGTCGATTGTGCGGTGTTCATATTTCGGGTGTTCATGGTATTCATCGGCCTCTTCTTCAAATGGCTTCAAGGATTCTTGCTCCCACCTCTCCCATTCCACGGAGATCAACATGGTGGCCTCCATAGCTGGTGGTCTTGCCAGAGGCTATGGAGGTTTAGCAATAGCGAGGACCTATGCCAAGGCTGCTTGAAAAGTGGGGTCCTTAAGGATCTAGGAGAGCTTGGAAGGGAGACCCTACATATGTTTGGAGAAGGCCTTAGGTAAGGCAGAAGTAGGTATTGGTGTCGTCATCATAGCTAAAGGGAGGGATGTGGTAGGTGACATGGCGACGGAGGAAGGAGGAGTGAGTACAGCAGAGAAACAATCAATGACTATTATAGGCTCGGCCGGAGGTGAAGGGGCGAGATGAACGGAGATGTCTACTGTCAATGAGGATGTGGAAACTAATGCTAGAGAAGCAGATGATGGGGCAGTCGCAACAGGGAGGGTCGAAAGAGATTTCACTTGGTCTATACCTTTTGGTTCTTCCTCTTGGATTAAGGGTTGCTCTGTGGTGCCCCCTGTTTGTTTAAGCCTTTTAGAAGGTGAGCCCCCGGGATCCTTCCTTGTATAAACCTTGGGGTCAGGAGACTGCTCTATTTCTGTCTCTTTCCTCTTCTTGGATCTAGTGACTGGATGAGACTTGGATGTCCTGCCCATTGAAGTAGTGGTAGCGGCCTCCTCCATGGCACTTAGTTCACTTTTGAGTCCTTCATATGTCAGGACCACCCCTTGCTATTTTAATCGGGCCACTTGTCCATCAACCCACTCCTTGGTACAAGACAAGATTGGCTTGGTTATAATATCGAGGTCATCGACCTCTTGCTCATCCTAGTCTATTGTTAGTATTGGAAAATCGGCAACTGTGGGGTACCTGGGGTCCATTACAGTGCTTTCGTCCTCTTCAACTTGGTCTGTTATGGGAAATGGCTGCACCTTTCTTATAAAATATGTAGTCATCCACATATAGTGCCTTGCACGCACTTCCTTATCATCCTGACAATCCCCCCAAAAGTCCTCAATGTGGTGCAGATGAGCGAACCCCGGTCCTAGTTCCTTCCTTACATGCCCATATCGGTCCATTCGCAGGCGAGTAGTGTGCAGGTGAAAATGATAATCTTTCAATTATTTCTCAAAGTTACTAGCGCACTGGGAAGTTTTTAATTTATACATTCCTTGGCCAATGGTTAGGGGATAGGGGATCCCTGCCAAGTGTTTTCCGGTGAGGACTGCCTATATATGTTGGAGCTGCCGAGAAAGTTCCAATAGGATGATCTGGTCATTGGAGTATCGAGGCAACTTGTTTGGCCTTTCGGTGAAGTCATGGGCGCGGATGTATGTGAACTTCAGATATTGAATAAAAAGGAAGGTATACTGCTTCAAGAATGCCCGAACACTATGAGAGACCCTTCTTTCAAAATCCCCTACAATCATCCTGATGATATGGCCAATGAAGGCATCATTGACCCTGCAATATTCCTTCTTAAAGTTTCGGTATTGGAGCTGGGGATACTTGTCATAAGCCTTCAATCTTCGACCCTGCTCCTCATCGGGTGCCACAAACAACCCATTGTATTATCTCTGGTCTGCCAAGGAGTAGGCGAGATACGAAGTCATGTAGAACTTGGAACTCTTCTTCACATTGACGAACTGCTCATGGAAGTAGTCGCTTGTTATACTTCCCCTATAGAACGAGGACTTTTGGGTGACATCCTCATTCCCACAAAATATCTATTCGATGAAGTACACCATCCACTCCTAAAAGAAGGAAATCGTAGGAAGACCTATAACCCTGCTTAGCATTGTGACCAAATCATGTTAATCTTCATGGAAATCATTGCAGAAGAGTTCGTGAGGAACCTTCGCAGCGCTACCTCATTTTTCTTTAAGCCAATGCTGATTTATTAACTTTTTGCAGCCTGCCGAGTTGTCATTCCATGCTGCCTGGCATTCCTCTATGGTAGGTGTTTCCATTTCTTGAAAAGTGGGAATATGGAAGGTCTTTGTGATTCCTTCAGCCAACATGTCGGCGAGAATGTTACCATCTCTATCAATTATGGGCCTTGTGTCTAGTTGATATGCATGCTGACAAGCCATGACCAACTCAGGGGCCACGAGGGATGGAGGGAAGCCTACAGCTTTTGCAATTCCACTTTTTCTGATCAGCCTCGCATTCTTGGTCATCGGATTGACCCTGACCCTTTGTGTAAACTCGTCAATATTGACATGGCCGATATTGGTGTCGGTGATTTCTTTCCAATCTGTGCCAACCTTTGAGTGCAAAGGTTCACCCTGGAACTGGTACTTCATTTGGTCCTTGTCCTCTTTTCCTGAAGGAGTCTTTCCCGACTTCTTTCCTTTGTCCTTTTCCACAGCTACCCCAAAAGGTCCTACACCCGATTCCATATATTCTGCAAACAAAGGCACAGTCAGTGCAACTAATCATGAAAGTCTTCATGTTAGTTAAAATCTCATGGGTGAAGTCAAATTTAAATAATTTATAGTTCACAAAATGATACTTGTACTTCCTGATGTCATTAATCTTTTAATGGAGGACTTTCAAACAATCTGGGCCCTGAGGCCTGGACTTCCCTGCAAGGAATGTTGTTTGGAAAGGGCAAACGGGGTAGATTGACCCGAGAGATCTTTCTTGATTGAATTTTGATGGTTCAAAGGCTCGTAACAAAGAGGGCCGAAATTAAGCACGTGGGTTGAGATTAGATTTCAAATTTGAGGTCATTTGGATTGATTTGGGAGCAACCGAAGGTATGAGGCCAAAAAGCTGTCTAGATTTGGCCGTTTGGAATGTTCGAGCAGAAACGGAGTTTCGGGGGTGGAACTCTGAGGTCTGGGACTTGGTGGATCTAAAGGCAGTTGGCAGTTTTGCAATTTTAAAGTGTTTGGGCCTAAGGATCCGCGAAGCTATCATACCTTCACCGTTTGGGATGGTGATCGTCAGGCAGAAGTCCAGAGGGGGCGGCCCGACGGACCGAACCCAGCATCAGGGTCAAACGTCAGATTACATTTTGAGCTTCCACGGCGAGCAGGGAGGAGGAGCCCGGAGCTCAGAAGGGAGGGCGTGAATTTCCCTTTCAGAACGGCGGAGGAGGGATGGAGTCCTAGAGCCCGGAGCTCGAAAAGGACGAGGACATTTAAACTTCAATGCTAACCTCCAAGCGATGAATGGAGGCTCGGGGCCTGGGAGCTGGAAGGTCGCCGAACATTTTCCATCCAGAACGACGAATATGGGATGGAAGTCCGCAGACCAGGGCCCGGGAGGGTGACAGGTAGATGAGTTCACTCACAAAGTGGATAGCGAAAGGAAAGGTGGACTCTAGAGCTCGGACAGACGGGGCGACTCCGCCATTTGGAATAGCGGCATCTTCGCAGACTTTCAGACACAAAAGTCTGAGGGTTCGGGCCCGAAGAGTCAAAATGGTGGCCAAGCTTGGATGTTCAAGTTTTCAACCTTGAGTGCAAAGGGATGACGGAGATCCAAGGATCCGGGCCCAATGGGTCAAATAGTCATTTTGACCAATGTTCGTTGTTTTTCGTTTCAACCACCAAGAGGATACCTAGGCCCGGAGGGCGAGAACGCCCCTGGGCAACAAATGATCGAGACGAGGTGAAGTTCTGGTCATGAATTCAAGGGCAGTTGGAGGTTTTAGGAAGAATAAAAAACATGGGTTTTGTGCGTTTCATCATGTTTAATCAATCACATGTCTTTTTAACCTGTGTTGTTCATTTTTAAGCTTTAAAATCATGAAAAATTGCTCGGGAGGGTGGATGGAAATCCTACCTCAGGAATCCGATGAGAGGAGGCGCACAATCCACTAAGGATCGGTAAGTGATGGTCACGAACACGAAGAAGGCTTTCGACGGATACACTGGACTCCTCTAGAAAGCACTCTGATCCTTTTCTACAAACCTGACAAGTGAGAATGATAGGTTGCTCAAGATATTTATACTCCCACTGCCATTAATGGTCGCATTCAATGCAAGTACGACATAGCAGATGGTTGGTGAATTTGAATCTGCGGATGGCGGCGGGAGGTCTGGGGTCCGGGGTCTGGGAGGACTCGAGGCGATGGCCGTTTGGAAAATTTTATTCAAAAATCACCAGTGGTGAAAGGGAAGTCGGGGCTCGGAGGGTGGAGTTCCACCAGATGTTCTTCATTGGGAACGGCGAAGACCTCACGGAAGTCTGGAGGGTCGGGTCCGAAGGGGGCGAAAGTAGCCAAAAGAATTTTGCAAGTTTGAGCGGACGAAAAATTGAGAGTAGGGACCCAAGAGGGCGGAAGCCATCCGCCATTCGGGATGGAGGACATGGAGGGGAAACTCAGCCAAGGAGACCTGGGGGGGCTGGCCCGACAGGCCACAAGGCCGCTGGTAGAGGCAAACTACCAAGGGGACCCCGCAAGGCACTAGAACTTGACAAAATTGAAGGGGCAAAACATGGTCAACTTAAGATGAGACTTGAAAGGTATACTGACCACCTAGGACACCAAAACGGGGCATGCAAAATGAGGCGGCGACAAAAAAAATGACCCGGCAAGGCGAAAGAAAGAGGGTCCCCGTTCCGAACGGGGCGTGTATGCTGAGGGCACAAAAGTTTTTTTTAAATATTTATAGTGTACACTCACTCCAACCCACTCCTACCCTCTCCCACCGTCTCTTCCACCCTCTCCCACACCCTCTCTCCCACTCTCTCTCACTCTCTCCCACCCTCTTCCATCCACTACCACCCTCTCTCACCCTCTCCCACCCTCTCTCACATCGTCTCCCACCCTCTCTCCCACTCTCCCACTCTCCCACCCTCTCCCACCTCCAATCTCTCCCATGGCTATCTCTCTATTTATTCATAACGCGCTGCGTTATAATAAAGTTAGTTTTTTAAGATTTATAGTATACCCACTCCAACCCACTCCCACCCTCTCTCCCACACTCTCTCCCACTCTCTCCAACTTACTACCACCATCTCCCGCACTCTACTACACTTTCTGACCCTCTCCCATCCAACTGGACACTCTCCTGACTCTCTCTCTCCCACGCTTCTCCCACTCTCAAATAACTCTCTTCCCAATTCTCCCCACTTCTCCCACCTCTCCTCCTCCCACCGCCTCCCACCCTCTCCAACCCTCTCCCACCCTCTCTCCACCCTCCCCACCCTCTCCTACGCCTTCTCCGGGACCCTTCCACTCTCCCACTCTCTCCCAGCCACCCCTCTCTCACACTCTCACACTCTCTCCCACCCTCTCTCCACCATCTCCCACTCTCTCCCACCCTCTCCCACTAAAATAACTCTCTTCCACCCTCTTCCACTCTCTCCAAAACTCTTCCACCCTCTCCCACCACTCTCTCACCCTTTCCCCATCCCTCTCTCTCCCACTCTCTCCCACCCACTCTCCCAATCTCTCATACTCTATCCTACCCTCTCACACCCTCACCCACCCTCCGCCACTCTCTCCCACTCTCTCCCACTCTCTCCCAGCCTCTCCCAGCCTCTCCCACACTCTCCCACTCCCTCCCACCACCTCCCACTCTCTATCTCACTCTCCTAGTATGTCCAACTCTCTCCAACCCTCTTCCACCCTCTCCCATAGTCTCCAACTCTCTCCCCCACCCTCCCTCCTCACGCCTCCCACTCCTCTCCCCACCCTCCCAAACTCCCCACCACCCCTCTCCCCACACCCCTCACACTCCTCCCACCCCATCCTCCCCCCACCCTCCTCCTCCCACCTCCCACCCTCCTCCCTCCTCCCTCTCTCTCCCACCCCTCCCACTTCCCTAACTTTCTCTCTTAATTCTCTCTCCAACACTCTCCCACTCTCTCAGCCTCTCTCCCACCCTCTCTCTCCCACTCTCCCACCTCTCTCCTACCTCTTTCTCACCCTCCTGCACTCTCTCTCCTCTCCCACCCTCTCCCACTCTTTTTCCTCCTCACCATTCAGACCTTTCTTTTTTCCCACTTTCTCAAGCAATTCTTCTAATTCTCTTCTCCCTTTCTCTAACTCTCTTCTCCCACCTCTCTCCCAACCCTATCTCCCACTTAGCCACTTTCTCCAACTCTCTCCCACACTCTCCTATTCTCTCCCCACCATCTCCCACCCTCTCTCTCCTAATTCTCCCACTTTCTCCTACTCCTCTCCCACCCTCTCCTCCCATTTTCTCTCACCTACTCCCCACTCTTTTGGGCCACACACTCTCGCACCCTCTCCCACCTCCTCTTCCACTCTCTCTCCCTCCTTTCCTCTCTCCCACTCTCTCCCACTCTCTCCCCTCTCTCTCCCACCCTCCCACCCTCTCCCACTCCCCACCCCATTCTCCCTTCTCCCACTCCCTCTCTACACCCTCTCCCATCCTCTCTCACACCTCCCACTCTCCCAACCCAGTCTCCCACTCGCTCACTCTCTCGCACCCTCTCTCCCACTCTCTCCCACCCTCTCTCCTACTCACTCACTCTCTCCCACCCTCTCTCCCACTCTCTTGAACTCTCTCCAACCCTCTCCCACTCTCTCCCTCCCTCTCTCCCACTATATTCCTCCCTCCCTCCCTCTCCCACTCTCTCCCACCCTACCCCACTCTCTCCCACTCTCTCTCACCCTTTCCCACCCTCTCTCAAACTCTTCCACTCTCTCCCACCCTATCTCCTACTTGCTCACTCTCTCCCACCCTCTCTCCCACCCTCCCACTCTCTCCTCCAGTCCTCTCTCTCCCAACCCTCTCCCCCACTCTCCCCTCCTCTCCCACTATCTTCCCTCCCTCCCACTCTCCCCCCCACTCCCTCTTCTGACCCCTCTCCCACTCACCACACTCCCTCTCCCATTCTCTTCCCTCCCTCTCTCTCTCTCCCACTCCCCCTCTCCCACCCCCACACCCCTAAACCCCTCTCCCACACTCTCCAACTCTCTCCCACTCTCTTCCACTCTCTCCTCCCTCCCTTGCACCCTATCTCCCACTCTCCCACACTCTCTCCCACTCTCTCCCACTCTCTCTCCCACTCTCTACCACCCTCTCCCACTCTCCTACCCTCTCTCATACTCCCACCCTCTCGCACTCTCCCACCCTTCCACACTCTCTCCCACTCCCACCCTCTCTCCCATAAGCATAAATACATACATATAGGCATACATACATGCTTGCATACATACATACATACATACACGACACACCAGCATACATATACATACAGACATATGAACAAACATTCAAAAAACTGGCATTTAACTAAAGGAATAAATAACGCGAGCGCATTATTTGTTGCTAGAAATGTTCCACAAAGAAGGAAAAAGTGAAAACTAATAAATAACGCGAGCGCGTTATATTCTTCTTTGGGAATCCCCAAGCCTTAGCTTTTGTATTTGCCTTGGAATACCAACCCAAAGGTTTGGGGGGCATTCCCAATGACTAGAGACATTTTTTTTGCAAATTCTACAATTTTTCACATAATTGGGTCTGTGCTCAGGATTGCATTTGGTTCAATATCAAGAAAAATGAACACATGGCTAATGTTAAGTTCTCTCTTAGCTTTCCAACGATATTTTTTTTCATTTTCTGAAAATGTTAGGCCTTTCATCCATAATTTCTTTTGTTTGTATGTCTATTTTTTGTCAAAAAGCAATGTTTGGTTTTTTTTTCATTATAAATTAACCGTTCATCGAAATTTCAAATAAATTACATTTTTAGAAAGTAGACTCCATTCTACAAATTTTAAAAAATAAAAATTTTAAAAAATCTATTACTTTCCAAAATTTGTAGTGGGAGCACACCAAAATTCTGCTTTTTAGGAAGTGCCCACTTAGAAAATTAATAAAAAATCAAATATTCATTAAAAAATTATAAGAAAAATTGTGCATCAACTAGATGTTGTTAGCTAACTTTTGACCATAGAGATTTTAAAAATACTAAAAAAAAGTTCACCATGCTCAGGTCGTACAAGAGTTGCTATGTTATGTTTTTCTGACAAAAACAACACCAATTTGTGTACATCCCTCTGTTGAACCCCTTAATCTCAACCATTTTCAAAATAAATTAGTAGTTTAGAAAGTAGACTCAGAGCACTTCGATCCTTGTTTTTGTTCCATCTCAAAATTTTGAGTGTAACTATCCTCAATTTCACGTCCAAGGTTAGCATTTCTTGATTTCAGAAAAAAGTGGTGACTTAAGCCCCCTTTTTGGGAACTATCTTGGTGCACTTACCCACTACATGAATACAAATATGGGTTTTATGAAAATCCCAAAAAAGCAAGGGTATCATGAAACAATGAAGAGTATTTGGTCACCATATCACAAGATGGAGACAAAAACCAACCAAGACTGATCCGTGACGAGAATCAATAAAATCAGTCAATATCATGTGAAATAATCCCCTAATCAAACAAAATCATGAATAGAAATGGGGGTTTTATAATAAAGCTAAAAAAATAGAAGGGGTGCAAATTGTACAACTTGTTCAAGTATATCACTATATAAAGTGAATGGGTTCATGATAATGAAATCCTAGATGGTTTGTACAATGATGCAAGAAAGTTAGGAGTACTTGGAAAAAACATATTCACGAGTACTATTTTGTGCAAAATGAAAGGAGAAATGATAGGTTGACGTTACCTCAACCCATGAAGAGTATCTGACAAACATATCACATGATGGAGACAACAGACAACCAAGACTAACACATGATAATAAATGATGAAATTGATAAAAAAAAGTGTGTAAATTTATCCCTTAATAAGAGAGTTTCATGATTTGAAACGGGGGTTTGGAATAAAACCATAAAATTTAAAGAGGTGTGTATTATATCTTTTACTATTGTATCATGTCATAATGAAATCCTTAACGATTTAGAGAATAATTGCGAAAAAAGACTGAATAAATTGAGCAAACTAGATTCACAAGTACCATTGTCTACAATATGAAAGGAGAAATGATAAATTGACGTTACCTAAAACTGTGGAGAGCATTCGATAAGCAACTTGTGTAAGGGTTAGTGCATTTGAAGAGCAACACGAGACGTGAAAGTGATGTAGGGAAACCAAAATATGATGGGAAATAATCCCACTCATGGACCCAACACATGGGATTTAACTAGGATATAAGGTGGCTAAGATTCGACCAAAGGCAAGTAGTGGACGTGGTGTTGTGAACATTTAACAACGCTTTTGTGAACTTCAAATATTAAAAATTAAATTTTATACATTTAAAAGTGAGCGGTTAAATTTTTATGTGCAAATATAGTTGCACGTTTATATGATTAGGAATAGGTTTTTTTTTAAATTTATTGGTGGTGAAAGTGAACAATAATAGGGCCAATAGGGAGTATATTGAATGTCAATTCTAAATGACCACTTTTTGACCTTTACACACAATGAACCTTTCTGTGTTCGTCAAAAACGCCCAAAAGCCAAAACAATAGCTATAAGCTATTAACTCGCATACAAAAATAAAAAATAAAAATTGTGACAATACAATGCATTATTTAAGAATTTAGGATGTGTGGAATTAGCTATAATGACTACTAGACCCCTTCCCCTATTACAACATATTTTCATCATTAATTTTAAACTAAATATCACAATCAATCTTCAAATAATTTATATAAAAAAGTCCATTTATTCCCATTACAATACTAAAATATTACAATATTTTCCAATAAAAATTCAACACAACACCTTAACAACATTACACCATTTCACCTTCCTATGAGAGAAATAAATCCAATGAAAATTGAGCTGAGTTTTTGTGAAGATGATGAGGGCTGGAACCTTCTGACAGACACGTCGAACCTCATTGATGGCAAAAACTTGGTGACCAGGACCACCTCCTCCTCCCCCTCTGCTACTACTGTTGCTGTTATTTCTCGGTTTTCTGGTCCGGAGGTATTAATATTATTTCTGATAAATTAGACACTTCCCAAAAAAATATGTTTGTGATAATCTGAATTCAGTGTGTTGGGAGAAAGAGGAATGTTCTTAGGATTTCTATCTGGCGGGGAGGAAGGCAAGTGGAGACAAGAATGTTTCCTCTTCCATCCTTCGGACTATCCACAAACATGCCTGCACATTCAATGGCCTCCCCCATCCATAATCAATCTCATAAATTGGAAATCTCGGAGAACTACCGACACTTGTACTATTTTACCAGCCGAATTCCATAAGTAAATCCACAACATTCCTCCCACCGGATTCCACCCACTCTATTAAATTATTAAACTGATCTCCTGCAGTGCAGACAGAGATAAGCTCCTCGGTGACACCAGCAGCGAAGCGGATGTCCTCCTTCACCAGTTTCTCGGCTGGAGTTTTGGCCACGCACCAAATCAAGCAGTTTCCAAAATATGTTGGAGGCAGAGGCGGTTTCACACGATCTCTGCAATCAGCCGGCACATAGAAATAAACGGGCTCTTCCTCTAGGATCTCCCGAGCTTTGATTACGCATCTCCAGAACTGTGAGGGCACTGCAATCAATGAAGTAGACGCCCCCGTTCGCTCTTTCAAAGCTGCAATTCTCTCTCCTGTAAAACAAAACGTTTTGTATACGGTCACTGTTTTCTAATCCACAAGTTTCCGGATGCTATTTTCATGCTACTGTGGATTGATAGAACTAATTCCTTTTGTGTCGTCTCGCATAAACTTGTAAATCTGCGCCCCGTTAATCCCTTGATGGGCCTCGTAAGATATCCCCACCGTCGTCTCGTGTTCTGCTTTCAACATTGTCCTAATGTGAAGGGGGGATTTCGAAATAGGAAGGCTTCTGCTGCACTCTGTCCACGATTTCATAAAATGCCAAAAACGAATTTCCGTCTGCTATAGTATGATCAAATGCGCTTCCTATACAAATTCCCCCTCCCTCAAATCTTGTGACCTGCAATAACTAGTGATTATTTGATCTGAAAACCCCCAAAAAGGGTTATGAAACATTTAGATCATGACTCGCATTTCAACTAAAATTGAAGCTATTTACCTGAATTGAGAGAAAAGGCGTGTTAAATTTTTCGTGCTGCTGGGAGGGATGCACGATTTGGACAAGGCTTTTGAAAAATGGCTTAGGCTGAAATTCCTCTTTTTCCAGGTCTTTGAAAGGTATATCCATTGATGCTTCCACAAATTCCACTCCACCATCGTTGCAATCAATCTCTGGTCGGCCTGATATTTCTCCAATGACCAGCTGTCCTGCTAATGGATAGAAATGAACCAGAACTGACGACAGGCTTTTCTTCAGGAAAATTCGTTTGTAGGCAACACTCTGTAGAAGAGAAGTCTCTGAGGTTTGCTAATTGGCAGCCAAAATAGGTCAAGGTTGGAAAGGGCCATACGCTGCCTACACGATGGAACAGCCGGAGCAACTGTGGATATCCTCGGCACTTTAACCTGCTTTTCTTCCATCTCCGCAGTTGCCTCCCTTGATCTAACTCACAAGTACAATGAATATTAGTAGTAGTTTGGACCTAAATTTACTAATATTTACTTCTAATTTTAAGTTTTATCTATATAAAAAATAAATATTTATTTAATTTTTCTTTTAGTCAAAATTGATCTTTGATTGATTAACAATGATCATGTTTAAGAATAGTCACTTAAATAATAGCAACTAAGAGTCTTCACATCATGAATCTTTTGTTTATATTTATTTATAATTTTGCTTTCAATTATTATAGAGAAGAAAGTAACTATGTCATTATTAGATGTAGACATTTCTTTGAATCTCCATGTTAAACTTCATTGATATCTTGTTCCAACAAATATATACTCAAATCTAGAGATTATGTTGAAACATTGAAAGATAGAGAGGAAGTATCACATCAAACTTATGTCAAGGGAAATATAGCATTTGCTTAAAATTATTAACTTGGATTGGACAAACAAGCAAAAATTAATCTAAAATATAGACAAAATTATTATAAAAATTTATAAACATGCAATCATAAGATAATCATTACTGCAACAATACCTCATAAATCCATTTATAATAGAAAAAAATAATATTTACAAACTATGAGCCACCTCTCATGGCTCCCCATTTTACAATCACGTGTTTATATTTATAGCTATCAAAGGTTAACAAGTAGAAGTCTAGTTTGACTTTCTAAATCTAAAAACAGATAATAAGAATATGCATAAATTTCACTATCCCACAAAGAATGAGTAGTTACAAACAACTACTAAAACAAGTTAAAATGATTTCGTTCTATTTTTGACACTAAGCCAACATTATGGGAAGAGGTCCTCAATCAACTCCTAAGTTGGTGATGCATGATTTACATCATTCTCCCTTTCTTTTCAAAATTTATAATCTCTTGGTTCAAAACTAATTTATTTAAAAATAATCTTCAACAAAATAAATGCTAAGAAACTCAAGAAATAGACTATTACTATTTTACTCTTGGTGATGCAAGATTGCATTTACTCCAAGATGCTACCACATGGAACATTCATGTAAGAATTTGGGAGTATAGTGCCCACAAATTTGGCTAAATGGTATAACCATCCTTTTCATCTGAAGAACCAAGCTATAACAATAGCTTCCATCAAGTTAGATACTTTTGCAATATTTCACATTTTTACTCCTCTACTTCCAACCTCCCCATTCTACCAATTTGGGGGAAAATTGTAATGGTGAACATTATATACCTATACCATTTTCCCTAATGCATTGGAGTTCCTTTGATTAGACTTTCTTTAATGTAATAATAAATCTACACCTATCATATTATATTATTGTGTGAATTCAACTCATAACATTATTGTATTTTGATCCCATTATCACTTATCCCTAAAGATTCAATGTTGATAATTAGATCTCCTATTTGACACCCTATAGATCGCATCCATGAGTGTAGACTTGACCTAGGTCACTTCTATAATCACAAATATGTACACTAAACTTTAAAATTCAAATTCAAAATTAATTTCATTAGCTCCCTCCTATTATTTTTTGTGACCCAACTTAACATAGGTTGTGTTAATTTATACACTTGCTTGTGGTATTTAAGGGCATTCATTTATTTATTTTAAAATCACCCAATAATCTATTAAGCACATCTAGAATTTGATTTGCAAAAGAGATAAAAAGAATTTAGCAATATTTTAACATCAACACATGTCCTAAGTCCATTGTATGCTTTGTCTTCAATATTTTATCCAGTTGTGAAATTTGGTCCAACTAGAAATCTAATTGAGAAGAATGCGACCCTCACAATTCAGTAAATTACAATGGTAGATTTAAAAAATATATTTTCTTCATTTGATAATCCAAAAAAATAGAACAATTAACAAAAGCAAATTCTAACATCTACTACAACTCATTTCCATTATTAAATTTTAAATTAAATGTCACAATGAATTTAAAATAATTTATATAGAAAAATCCATTTATTACCATTACAATACTAAAATATTACAATATTTTCCAATGAAAATTCAACACCTCACCTCAGCAACATTAACAATTTACCCTAAAATGTAATAAATCCAATGAGGACTGAATCAAGTCTGATAATGTGAATTCAGTGTGTTGGGAGGAGTGTTGTTAGGGTTTCCATCTGGCGGGGAGGAAGGCGAGTGGAGACAAGAATGTTTCCTCTTCCATCCTTCGGACTATCCACGAACATGCCTCCGATGACATTCAAGGACGCTGCCTGCACATTCAATGCCCTCCCCCATCCATAATCAATCTCATAAACTGGAAATCTCGGAGAACTATTGACACTTGTACCATTTTGCCAACCGATTTCCCTAAGTAAATCGACAACATCCCTCCCACCGGATTCCACCCACTCTATCATATTATTAACCTGATCTCCTGCGGTGCAGACAGAGATAAGCTCCTCGATAACACCAGCGGCGAAGCGGACATCCTCCTTCACCAGTTTATCGGCTGTAGTTTTGGCCACACAGAAAGACAAGCAGTTTCCAAAATATGTTGGAGGCAGAGGCGGTTTCACACGACCTCTGCAATCAGCCAAAACACCAAAATAAACAGGCTCTTCCTCTGCGATCTCCCGAGCTTTGATTACGCATCTCCAGAACTGTGCGGCCACTGCAACAAAAGAAGTAGACGCTCCCGTTAGCTCTTTCAAAGCTGTGATTCTCTCTCCTGTAAAACAAAACGAGTTGTATACGGTCTCTGTTTTCTGATCCACCAGTTTCCAGATACTATTTTCACGCTTCTGTGTGCTGCTGGTACTAATTCCTTTTGTGTGCTCTCCCTGCAGGTTGTCTCGCATAAATTTGTAAATCTGCGCCCCGTTAATCCCTTGATAGGCCTCGTAAGATATCCCCACCGCTGTCTCGTGTTCTGCTTTGAACATTGTCCTAATGTGGAGGGGGAGCTTCGAAATAGGAAGATTTCTGCTGCATTCTGCCCACGATTTCATAAAATGCCAAAACGAATTTCCGTCTGCTGTAAGATGATGAAATGCTGTTCCTATGCAAATCCCTCCTCCCTCAAAATTTGTGACCTGCAATAACTCGTGATGATTTATCTGAAAACCTTAAAAAAACGGTTATGAAACATTTAGATCTTGACTCACATTTCAACTAGATTAAAGCTGTTTACCTGAATTGAGAGAAGGGGTGTATTGTAATTTTCGTGCTGTTGGGAAGGATGCACGTTTTGGACAAGGCTCTTGAAAAATGGCTTACGCTGAAATTCCTCTTTTTCCAGGTCCTTGAAAGGCATATCCATCGACGCTTCCACAAATTCCACTCCGCCATCGTTGCAATCAATCTCTGGTCGGCCTGATATTTCTCCAATGACCAGCTGTCCTGCTAATGGATAGAAATGAACCAGAACCGACGACAGGCTTTTCTTCAGGTTGTCTACAATTGCAGAATATTCGTTTGCAGGCGACACTCTGTAGAAGAGCAGCCTCTGAGGTTTGCTGGCTGGCAGCCAAAATAGGTCAAGATTGGAAAGGAACATACATTGCCTACACGATGGGACAGCTGGTGCGACTGTGGATGTCCTCAGCACTTCAACCTGTGTTTCGTCCATTTGTGCAGTTGTCTCCGTTGCTTAAAATCACGAGTACAATGAATATATAATAGTTTGGATCTAAATTTACTAATTTATTTTAATGTAAATAGTAAAGAGTAATTTTACATTTTATTATATTTGTTCTATTTTTTTATTGATTATATCTTATTTAACTTTACATTAAATTAAAAATAATAGTATAATATTCACGCACAAAAATGAGGGTGGCAAAAAGACACATCCATGAGTCCAACAAAAAGTTTAGTCATACTCTTGAAACATAATTAAGTAGCCATGGCTATGTTGGGTGGAGGAGCATCTTGATCATAAAGTTTCCCCCAAATGTCATCGGAGGTAGAATCATCAATTCACTCCCACACAATAGGAGCAGCATCTTCTACCTTCTTTTCAAGATGCGGTTGAGTGTAAATTAGATTGATAGCAAGAGTCTAAATTAGATTGATAAAGTGGCACATGGGGGAATTCGCTAGTGTCCAGCTAGTCAGTTTTCCATCAAGGAGATGGTGGGTTTCCCACTAAGGAGATGGCAGATGCAAAAGTTGAGATCATCTTCTATAGGCAATAGAGTCATTGGGATTTTGAGGCACTAGATCACGAGAGCGAGACCCATGATCTCCATGATTGTCATGTTGAGAAGAGTGGCTAGGTCCATGTTGATGACCACGAGGAGATGTGGAGTTGGGAGGAACCCAAGCAATAGTGCAAGGGGCATTACTCTAATGATCTAGCATATCCTGGAGATGTGTGACTTCAAGTGCAACTTTGCTAACTTGCACCTTAATCTACATAAGAAGATTAAAACAAATGATGGCATTAGAATATAATGAAAAACATTTATCAGTAGTGTTGCGATTAAAGAGAGCAACATTTCTATCCTTCCAAATTAAAGAGAATTTCCACCCTAAAAGTGTGTTGAATTTGGATTAGCTTGTGGGGGAGGTTGGGCCAATACTCAAGAAGAACCATGTGCAAAGAGAAAGGGGTAGGCCTAAAAGTTCAAAAGAAATCATGAATCTAGTTCCAAGCTTCTTGAGCTAAGGGACAAACCAGAATAGATGTTTGAGAGGCTCAATTTGACCATAAAAAGTACAATCAGGAGAGGGAATTCCCATGTTAGAGAAATGAGTCCCCATTGGAAGATCTTGATACAACAAACTCCAAGTAAAATGAGTTAGTTTAGGCTCCACCACTGCAAACCACATGCCCTCAAATATTTTTTCCACCCCACAAGAGGAATGTTGTTGCCTATGTAAATTGAGCTAGTCTACGATATGCAAGTGAGGAGACAACCAAGAATAACCTTTGGAGGGTTCGTAACTCTAAAAGGGAGTGTCTAGAAACCATTTCCAATTTTCCCACCAAGGTTTCAAGCAATGCACACCCAACTTATGAAGGGATTGCAAAGGTATGGCATCAAGAGTTGCCTGGTAAGTATTTGTTCTAATTTTGCATGTCATCTATATTAAAAAATGATAAATATTTGTCCTATTTTTATTAGTCAAAATTGACCTTTGATTAATAACTAGTTTATGTTTCAATTAAGATCTTTTGCATTATGAACCTTTTACTTATATTTATTTATAATTTTTCTTTCAATTACTGGAATAAATTTACACTCATGTTAAGACCTTCTTGAATGTATGAATCATAAAATAAATGAGCCCCTCCTGTTGGAATTTTGAAAAACTAGAGAGAAGAAAGTAGTGTCATTATCTAATGTAGACATTTTTGCGAGCCTCAACGTTAAACTCCAATGATCTACATTGTTCCTAGAAATATATATTCAAAACTAGAAACCATATCAAAACATTGAAGGAGGAAGTATCACATCAAACTTATGCCAAGTGAAAGTACAACAATTATTTATAATTATTAGCTCATATAAATTTGTTTATAATAGAAAAAAGAATATTTACAAACTATGACTTGCCTCCCCTCTAGCTTCCCATTTTACAATCACATACTCCTATTTATAGCTGTCAAAGGCCAACAATTAGAAGTCTAATTTGAATTTCTAAATCTAAAATAGATAATTAAAAGACACCTAAATTTTCCTATCCCACAAAGAATGAGTAATTACTAACAACCAATTAAATTAGTAAAACTAATTTACTCCTATTTTTAACACTAAACTAACACTATGAGAAGAGGTCCTTAGTCAACTCCAAGTTAGTGATGAATGATTTACATCATTCTTCCCTTCTTTCACGATTTGGAACCCCTTGGTTCAAAGCTAATTTATTTAAATATAATCTTTAACAAAACTAAAAACTCAAGAAACTGAAGAACTTGACTATTACTATTTTTCTCTTGACGATGCACGATTGTGTTTACTCCAAGATGCTATTATATCAAAAATTTAGGTAAGAATTTGTGAGAATAGTACCCCACTAATTTGATGTAAACTCTAGAACCATCCTTTTAACCCATAGAACCAAGCCATAGTGTTCCCTTCCACTAAGTTAGATATCTTTGCAATTTTTCAAGTTTTTCCTCTACTTCCAACCTACTATTTTGTCAATTTGTTTTCTTTATCTTTTCCCATCTTGTGGTCTTAGATCTATTTCTAATGGTCCTCCTCCAATAAAATTAACTATGGCTCTTCTCATCACATGTTCAACCTTCTCTTGCACCTACACATAAACCATTACAATAAAAATGTTTAGGAATTCGAAAAATCTCATAAGTGCTTCCTTCTCTATACGAAAAAATATATATGCCTTATCTCCTTTATTTAATCATTCTCATTTCTTCTCTAAGAAATAGATTTTCTTTCTTTCTTTTTATCAATTATGGGATTTTGAAGACATTCCTTTATTTACTTCTTATTTATTTTATTATCTTAATCTAATAAGACCTCACCAAATACAAGGCTCCCAAATATCTTCATATGTGTTGCATCTTCATCTCTAATTTTAAGTACTTCCATTGTACTACAACATCTTGTTTAAAACTATTTCTCACCAAAGTATAAAATTCAATATATATTTAATATATGAGAGTTAATTTTATATTTCAAATGTTTTATTAATGTTTTTTTATTTAAGTTTAAAGATTATAAAGCATATCTATAATTCAAATACAAATTTACAACATATTCTTATTTATTATTATTAATTAGTTTAAAACTTAAGAACAGTAAGATCAATAATAATATATGTTAATTAATATTCAACAATATGAACAAGATCTCAATAGAATAGATAAAATCCTTTAGAGAATTATGATTTGAATAAATCCATCTTATTTACACTTAATTTTGAATGTGTTTGAATAAAATAAGTTTGATACTGTGTACCTTGGAATTTTACCCTATTCTAATGTGCAAAATATCTTAAAATGCAAACGATAAAACACTAAGAACACTTCAATGATTAGCCTAAAGAGTAATAAAACAAGGAAAATAGATGAAATAAAATGCAAATTGATTATACCTTCCTTGCTGTTGAAGACTCCTTGGTTGGCCCTTGATTTAGATGAATTTGTGTGCTCCTTGGATGGCTTTTTGGTGTAGTTAGATGCAAGATGATCAAAGTGGATGGCTAAATAATAGTGAATGTTTGAGAATGCAAATTGACAACATAAGGTTGCTCAAATGAAAAGTCTTGAAAATGCCCTTAAGGAGGGGGTATTTATAGGGAAACTTGAATTCTCTAGAGAATTCAATGGTTGGGATTCATCCAACAAGGTCAAGATGAAGGGCTATGGTGGGTTGAGAACTCACAAGCCCTCACATCTTGACATGTGGATAGTGAAGTGGCTAAGAGGAGATGAGGTGTAAGTGAGGTGGCCAAAAGGTACATGAGGTGGAGGAAGGACAAGTACCTTCCAAGTACATTGGGAGATGGGAAGAATCTTGGGTGAATAAAAGTGAATTTTAAATTCACAATGATTGAAAGAATCTAGTGGATAAGACAATGTTCCCAAAAGGTGGAAGTTTGTCACATGTGACTTGATGTGACAAGTCAAAGATTCTAGAAGATGCATAGGAAAAGGGGATTCTAGGAATAATAAAAGTGAATTAAAAATTCACATGGGGAAGAGAGGAGCCTAGGGTGAATAAAAAAGAATTAAAAATTTCTTGGGGGGTGGGGAGAGTTGACCAAGGTACTAATTAGGTTTAACTAATTAGTAATTAGAGGATAATAAGGGGTTAATGTGGATTAGAAGCCAACTTGCAAAAGTTAGAGGATGTGACACATCCTAATCAACGATTAGGCATATGCACATCCTTAATGAAGAGATTAAGAGATGAATTAGGATTAGATGAAAATGACATGTGAGGAATTAAATAAATAAATGTAATATTTATTTAATTAAATATATTAATTAAATAATAGTAATATTACTTAATTAACTTGGATAAGAGGATGTTTAGATGAAAAGTGATAAATTTGGATAGAAGGAGAGATAGAGTGAGGGAGGAGAGCGGGATAGAGAGAGGTGGAGAGATAAATACATATAGAGGGAGAGGAAAAAACAATGAGAGAGAGAAAGAATGAGAGAGGTGGAGATGGAAAGGCAGAAAGATAAGACAAATATAGAGATAGGAAATGATATAGAGAGAGAGATGTCTGGAGAGGGGGAGCTATAGGAGTATATATATGGAGAGATAGATAAAGAGAGGGAGAGATCAAAGGAGAAATATGGAAAGATAGAGATAGGGATCTAGAGATAAAGAGGCAAATAGAGAGAGGAGACCAGAGAGGGAGAGCTATAGGAGTAGATATATGGAGAGATAGATAAAGAGAGGGAGAGATAAAAGGAGAAATGTGGAGAGATAGAGATAGGGATCTAGAGATAAAGAGGAAAATAGAGATATAGACATAGAGGTCTAGGAAAAGGAATGGATAGAGAGAGGAAGGTATGTATAGGTAGAGAGGGAGATGTGAATATAGAGATGGAGAAATGAAGAGGTAGAAACATAAATATAGGATAGGAAGTGATATATAGAGAGGTGGAGATAAGGAGAGAGAGATATAGGGGTAGAAAGAGATGAAGAGATAAGGAGATATACATATATATATATATATATATATATATATATATATATATATATATATATATATATATATATATATATATATATATATATATATATAAGGAAAAATATAGAGACATTGAGATAGGGAAAGATAGAAAGGAAAATAGATATAGATATAGATGTCTAGGAAGAGGGGAGGGAGAGAGATAGAAAGAGAAAGAGTATCTAAGGTATAGAGGAAGGGAGGAATAGAGACAAATATAGATAGAGAGGATAGAGAGGAGAGAAAAATATATAGACAGAGAAATAGAATGAGAGTGGAAGAGGGAGAAAAAGGAAGAGATGGAAGGAGAGATGAAGAGGTGTTGGTAGTGTCCAACCTAATTATATTTTTATTTTTTTTAGTCGTGTTTATATCTTAGTTCTTGATAAGGGGTGTGGGGGGCTTCCCCCCCACTTGTGTCGCCAAGGGGGATGATGATAGATTTTGGATCCCCCTTGGCAAGGTTTCAGGAGTAATGCCCCTTAAGATATTTTAAAGAAATGTTTCCTTGTAAAACATAAAAAATAGGCTAAAATCATGTGACTTAGACTATTTTTTAATTTTTCTCATAATGCTAGCACGTTATAACACGAGCATGTTATAACACACACACACACATTATAACTTGTCTTGGAAACTACCAACCCTTAGAGTTGGATTTTCCTTAGGCATTCAACCCAAAGGGTTGGAATTGCATGCCAATGCACCTAAAGACATATTTTCTAAAAATTATTGAAAAAAACTTAAATTTTGAGTGTTCTCTCCATGAAGTTTACGTGTCTTTCAATGTTGAGTTAAAAATTACCACAATAATGTTGAGCTCTCCCTTAACTTTCTAGCCATGTAATTTTTTTTACATTTCAAACATGTTAAGGTTTTGATCTTTAATTTCTTTTGGTACTATTTCATTTTTTACTCTTTCATCAAAATTTAAAATAAATTATATTTCTACAAACTAGCTCTATTCTATACACATTCATTTTTTTTACTAGTTTCCAAAAAAATAGGGGGAATACTCTTTTTTATTTTATTTTTTAGGATGTTTCCACTTTGAAAATTTAGAAAAAATCGTTTATTCATTTTAAATAGCAAAAATATAGTAGTTTAGACAAGAAAATATGAGCACTTTGTGTTAAAAAAATAGTAGTTTAGAAAGTAGAATAGAGTACTACGACTCTTATTCTTGTTGTGTCTTCAAATTTTGAGTATAACTATCTCCAATTTCTCATCCAAATTTAGAAAAAGAAAAGTGGTCACTTTAAACCCCCTTTTGGTCCCCTATTTTCATGCACTTACCCAATAACCTTGATTACCTTTGCTTTGATTTCTTCCCTTTCCTCTCATTTTTTATTCTCTTTTGATCACTCACTTTTTCCTCCACTCCTTTTCATTGGGAAATTCTATGGCTTCCTTTTGAGCTTGTAATTCTCTAATAGCTTCCAATACTTCTATGTTTCTAACTCTTTTAGGGCATCTTCCACCACTAATAGGTACACCCCTTCTTTTTCCTAAATGGGTCATTCTTCAATTCCAAATACTTCAAGAAATGCTTTGATAACACTTGGAATAATATGCTAGACTAGACCAAATAAAATTAAGAAATGCCTAATTGTGTAGATCACAACGACACATGTAAGATTATTTTTTGAATTAGAGAATCAAAAGCGAACACAAAGTTGATATAAACCTTAAGATTCTAATTATAAAGTAAATGAGATAGTTCAACCTCAACATAGAAGCACTGAATCTTATTACATCCATATAGGAAATGCCAAGCAATAAAGGACTCAAAAAGATCAAGGAAATAAATTTCAATTATAGCAACTTAGGCCTACAACACATATAGACATATAGATATTTTGCAAATCTATCTCAAATCTCTAACATCATGAATCCTATGTTTAATACTTGATCACTTAGATTCAAGCACATCATTATACAACCATGAAAAGATCTAGATTTAGATTAGTACATAAAGACAACTCTTCAATTGTCAAAAGATGTTTCTATATAATTACAACATTGTCTTTATATAGATCCATTTCTCCAACTCTTCCCTTCATATACATTAAAAGTTAAAATATGAATATATTAAAATTTACAATAAAGTTTGTGTTCAACATCCCACAGATAACAATCTTGAAGATGCAAAAGGATGAGGCAATTTATGATACTAGTCTCAAAAAAATGTAGGAAAAAAAACTTAATGATCAAGATCCACTTTCAGTTGTTTAAATGCTCTTTTGGCTAGGCCCTTTTGTTTATTGTTTAATGAACCTCATCAGCCATCCCTACATATGGACCTTCCACTCTTTCAAACCAAATTAAAGCTACAAACAAAATTAAAGAAAGAAAAAAGAAAATTGTCTTAATGATCAAGATCCACTTTCAGTTGTTTAAATGCTCTTTTAGCTAGGCCCTTTTGTTTATTGTTTAATGAACTTCATCAGCCATCCCTACATATGGACCTTCCACTCTCTCAAACCAAATTAAAGCTACAAACAAAATTAAAGAAAGAAAAAAGAAAATTGTAAACAAAGAAAAAATGCTATTAAACTATTTTTATTAAAAAAGAAAAAATGCTATTAACCATGAAACTTAAGGTGCTCTCCATGATAGGGGGCCTGGTTGTACAAGGTTCTAAAAGCCCATTGTGAATTCAATCTCCATGGAGAAAGAGAAGTCGAGGTAAGGAGTCTATTTGGTGGGGAGGTAAGCGAGTGGAGACATGAATGCTTCCTCCATCCTTCCCACCATCCACAAACATACCTCCGATTTCAGTCATGGTTGGAGCCTGCACATTCAACGCCCTCCCCCATCCGTAATCAATCTCATAAATTGGAAACCTGTGAGAACTAATGACATTTGTACCTTTCTGCCACTCAGTTTCACCAAGCAAACTCAAAAGATCACTCTCCCCACTCTCCACCCACTCTATCATATTATAACCTCCTCTTCTGTAGTGCAGCTTCTGATAGCTTCCTCCATAACACGCGCAGCGAAGCAGATGTTCTCATTTAAAAGTTTTTCGGCTGTAGTTTTGGTCACACCCAGAGACAAGCAGTTTCCAAAATATGTTGGAGGCAGGGGCGACTACACACGACCTCTGCAATCAGCCAGCACTCCAAAATAAATGGGCTCTTCCTCTGCGATCCCCCGAGCTTTGACTAAAGATCTCCATAACTGTGCAGCCACTGCAACAAGCGAACTAGAAGCCTTTGTTCGCTCTTTCAATGCTGTGATAATCTCTTCTGTAAAGCAGAACGTTTTGTAAATCGTCTCTGTTTTCTGATCAGACAATTTCCAGATACTGTTTCCATTTCTCTGACTGCCACTGGTACTAATTGTTTCTCCGTCCTCTGCCTGCAGGTCATCTCGAGTAAACTTGAAAATCTGTGCTCCAGTAAACCCTTGATGAGCTCTGTAAGAGATAGTCACCGGTGCCCTGTTTTCTCGTTTAAAAATTGTCCTACTGTGGTGGGGAGGTTGCGATATAGGGAGATTTCTGCTGCACTCTGCCCACGATTTCATGAAATGCCAAAACGAATTTGCGTCTGCTACAGCATGATGAAATGCTGTTCCTATACAAATTCCCCCTCCCTCAAAGCCTGTGACCTGTAATAAATTTGTTCTGACGATGAAAAATCTAAAAGATGTGAAACAAATAGATCATGACTCATATTTCCATTCAAATTGAACCTATTTACCTGAATTGAGAGCAGGGGTGTACTCTAATTTTTGTGCTAATGGAATGGATGCACGATTTGGACAAGGCTTTTAAAAAATGGCTTGCGTTGAAACCCCTCTTTCTCCAGATCCTGGAAAGCTATATTGTTCGATGCTTACACAAATTCCACTCTGCCATCGTTGCAGTCAATCTATGGTCTGCCCGATGTTTGTCCAATGACCAACTGTCCTGCAAATGGATAGAAATGCACCAGAACAGAGGAGAGGCTTTTCTTCAGGCTATCTACCACTGAAGAATATTCATTTGTGGGAAACAATCTATAGAAAAGACGCCTCTGTGGTTTGCTAACATGAATCCAAAAGAGGTCGAGGTTGGAAAGGAACATGCGCTGCCTGCGTGACGGGACCGCCGGAACCACAATGGAAACCCTGAGCACTTCAACCTTCGCTACTTCCATTGCTGCAACTCACGAGTATAATCACAAACTAAGAGCACAACAAACCTGAATCATAAAATAAAGAGCTCCTCTTGGTGAGATCGCAAAAGCTGCAGGGAGGAAAAAATGGTATAGTCTTTCGTCGGGAACGGGTGCAACTGCATACAGAAAAGTCACAGCAAGCCAATAGAAAAATAATGGTATTCGGTCAGCAATGGCGTCTGGAATAACATTGTTTAAGAAAGAAACAGACGGCCTCGTAGACATTACCCGCGTGAATTTACCGGCTGTCTCGTTTCATACATACAGAAGATTCGCTTAGATAAACGTAGATTTAAAAAAAATTGGTGCCCCTTGGGAATTGTATAATTCAGCAGAGACCATCTCCCGATAACCT
Source organism: Sequoia sempervirens (assembly GCA_007258455.2). Taxonomy (NCBI): domain Eukaryota; kingdom Viridiplantae; phylum Streptophyta; class Pinopsida; order Cupressales; family Cupressaceae; genus Sequoia; species Sequoia sempervirens. The sequence continues at coordinate 60,875,521 of VDFB02179234.1, forward strand.
GCCACCCTAATGTGCACTTCGATGCTGTGTCTTATTAATAGAAGTGAGTTTTTTTTTTAAAAAAAACATCAAAATCTATAGCTATAAATATTTTCAAAATATTTTTTATGAATCTCTAAGGGTGATTATTACAAGGTGGTAGATGATTAAGCTAAATTTTTTTTGCATTTTTTTATGATTTTTTTGCCATGAACATATTTCAGAATGGATATTACATAATGGTTGTTCGACATGTGAATGGTTACTATACAAATGATTATTTTTTAATTTTTAGAGGTTCTTTTTGTTCATTTTGAAGGCACATCCAAGGAACTAGAAATGATAGTACTTGATGGTACATATCATTAATTTCTTATCATGTTTATTAACTACCCATAATTGAGTGGTAGAAGTGTTTGTGTAGCATCTATCAAAAAGTTTGTGTATAGGGGAGATGACCCAATAGCCGCTCACCCTAACTTTGCCCATTCTAAGCTTTTAAATGGTACATAAGATTTCAACGATTTTTTTTTAGTTTCTTCATACATGACAAGAGCTTAAAGCTATTGTTTCAACTTTTGGGTAGTTACGACAAACGTGAGAGGACTTGTTATGTGCACAAAGGTCCAAAAGAGGTAATTTAGAGGTGTCTCCCAATACCCATGCATAGACACCCTAGAAACCTGCAATACTGCCACCAAATAAATTCTATAAATGCTTCAGTTACTAATCATTGTAGACACTTAAAAATGACCTAGGCCTGCAAGCTTCATTTTTACCACTTTCATCCTAGCATAATTAAGATATTTAATTATGTCCTTGGCCCACATTCGACTATTGATTAAATAATTCATGTCCTTTCATTCTTCATGATTATTAAATAAATAAATTTTATTTATTTATTAAATACGTCATTAATTGTCTAAGTCTTCCCTTAATTAAATAAATTTCTAAATTTATTTAATTATCTTTCTTCATTTATTTCTAACTGATTATTAAATAAATATTTTAATATGTCACTAACTGTCATAATTAAATGAGTTGATTAATTTATTTAATTAATTAATCTTATTTGCTAAATTAAATAATTAACTTTAATTATTTAATTGCCAAATTGATATTCCTCTCATTTTACATAAATTAAAATATTTAAAATGTCATCTCATTCTTAACTGTCAGTCCATTTTGGTAAATAATCTGAAAAATATTATTTATTGTCTCACAAAATCATTATTTTGAATGAATTTAATTCAAAATAGTAACTAATCTTCCAAAAATCAAGTAATTGGGCAGATTCTTGATTTTCCAAATTTGATCTTCAGTCCAACTCTTATCTTCTTGATTTTTCAAATCTCACAAATCAGGCAGTTTTTATCTTCTTGATTTTCAAAAATCTTTATTTTCTAATTAATTTATTTCATTTATTCTCCACCACCAGTTTGATTATTTGAGATATTATCTTGACCATTCGATTAATGAATTTTCCCTAACCATGATTAGGGATTGTCAGATTAAATCTGGACCTTTCATTTTAGGTTCTCGTCATGAATTAATCTCACTAGTCCATTCAAAATGGCATTTTCTATAAAATGCCATTTTCCTCTCACTTTTCGATTACACACATTACACGCATTCACTTTATACAATTTCACACTTGCACTCTTAGGTTTTCCATAGCATTTATTATTTTTATTTGATCAAATCTTAGCATGTTTAGGCATTGTCAATCATGGGCATTTAGGCATAGGCATTAGACATTTTATGCAAATCCTTCAAAGTTTGGTGTAGGACTTAAACATTTGTAGATTGCTCGCACAACGAAGCTGAGGGAAAAGCATCATCCAACAAGTAAGAAGGTACTATGGAGGTAATCATGGAGAACTCGATTCACAGGTATAACTGTTTATTGTTTAAATTCCTTTGTACTCGATAGGACTTTGGGTTTCTCTGTCATTCATTAATTTATTGCTAACACACTTGAATCTAAACCTAAAAGAAATCTTCAATTACATTGGTGAACCCGACATATTTGGACAAATAAAAAACCAAATTTGGATTTGGTTTCTTTTTGTTGCAGGTTTTGTTTGCTTTTTGTTGCAGGTTTGACATCATTGTGGATAAAGCCCTAGTTTTCAAAGACATGACCATAACTTTCAAACAGCTACGTATTTTCTCACAATTTTTTTTTTGCAGTTTGGGGACAACATCACACACTTTCATTCCAAAAATCATATTTTTGGGATCTATTTTTCATTTTTTATAATTTTTTTCTATTTTTCATAAAAAAATAATTTCGAGAGAAAATAATCAAATTTTTCAGATATGTTTACATTTCTAGAAATATCTTTAAATTTTATCATGGTTCTGTTCTTTATATTTTAAATTTGGATCCTCGATTATTAGTCAAAAAATAGATCTCTTAAAATCTGGGTTTAAAAAATATTTTCTTATATCTCACTCACGGTTGCAGATCTAATCACAATTTTTTTTTTTGCAGATTTGGGATGACATCAGATGACTTCAGTAAAAAAATCAAAATTTTTAGAGCTGTTTTGTATTTTTTATAATTTTTTTATGATTTTTCATAAAAAATTAATTTTAGGTGCAAAACAGCAATTTTTTTTTATTTATTTATTTTTTTGGAAACCTCTTGAGATTATAGATAGGCTTTATTCTCTGTATTTTTCATTTTACTATCAAAAAAATTTCTAAAAATCAAATTTGTCTCGACTAGCTAACCCTCTAATAGTAGTGATTGATTATCTTGTTAGGGTTTGTTGTTGGTTTTGTGCATGTGCAGAAAATAGATCGATAGTCAAAGACAAACATTCAAACTACTAATGTGTGGTCTTGCAGGTTTGAACGTCAAAGACTAAACATCAAAACAATGTGCTTGTCTTTTTTAGTATAAAACACATTTTATTTTGGTGCAATTAAAATGAACTTGTGTTTACTATGGCTGAATGTGTTTACAAAATGGTAGGCGAGTATGCTCTCACCTTGTGAAAACTTGGTGATCAGAAAATCAGACCTGTTTTTATCCGTTTAACCCCATGACTTAGTATATTGGAGTATCCTCTCCCCTTGCACTTTCAGGCGATCTTGGGTGTAAGAGAAACGGTTACTAACTCTAGAAATTGGGCCTTCCTAGGGATTTCATCACCCCAACGCGACTCAAATCGGAAATGAAGCTAAAGCCAAGCTACCCCTGACCGGTATATAAATGTAAATCTTAAGGAAAAACCTAAGATTGCGAGTGCGGATGTGTCATACGGACAAAGTTGTACTCCCTTAAACCCTATTGAGCTTAACCTCTTCAGGCTGGAGTGCCACCTTATTGGTGATTAATCTCTTGCCCCATGTATGGCCACTCGAACGGGGGTCCCGAACTAAACACCTTTGTGTAGTAAGCCAAAAAACTTTCTATTTGCTAGCGCAGCACTGGTCGGTGTGAAAGCATCCACACTTTCACAGTTTGTAGTAGAGGTGATCAATCTACCATGGGAGTTTCATGGGGGTTGGAAGGTTGGTTGGCCTGAGAAGAGAGTGCACTGTAAGGGGTAGCCTGTGCAGCCAAGCTTCTGAATTCACATGCTACAGATATGTGGTTGGGGAAACCCACATGGAATCTAGCGAATATTGCCCTGGCCTAACCATAGGATTGTACTTGTCTCATGTGTGCTTGCTTACAGTCACAATATTGTGCTTGCAAGTGTTTTTTGGATACTGAAACAAACCAAACAACGGTTAAACATCTAGAAACAACCAAGTCAAACATTGGAACTTTTTTGACCCATTTCACAACATGAACATGCAATCTTCCATGAACATGCCATCTTCATCACAAAACATTTTTGAGTCATTAATAAGAAGATACTAGAATAGACAAGTATATGTAGAAGACTTAGAAGCTGCAGTGCAAAACCCTGATATAGCCTCCTTTGTAGAAAACTTAGTCTTACAAGACCCTCAAAGATATTTAGCTATACTTTTGGACCAAGGGGCTAATTTACCACACGGCTTTGACATAAATACTGTGAGACCTCCATCCGTCTATCATCACCATCAACAGTCACTTAACACAAATCCTGCCATTAATTCACAACACACGTCTAGTTATAACCCTTATCCTAACTTTGGCAAGGGAAACCAACTGTCCACTAGTCCATTCCAAACCTCCACATCATTTTTTGACCCTTCACCTATCAATCCTGTCCAAGTCTCCATCCCTTATCAACCATCTACCAAATCATGTCAAGTCCCCACATCATACCATATCGATCCAGTCCAAGTCTTCACGTCCTATTTGAGTCAACCTTACTCCAATCCAGTCCAAGTCCCTATGTCATAGCCTATGTCATTACCAACTAATATAGTCAAAGTCTCCATGTCACATCCTAATCCAGTCCAAGACTCCATGTCATATCCGGTCCAAGACTCCATGTCATATCTGGTCCAACTCTCCATGTCATACCCTAGTCCTTCACATACTAGTCTAGTCCAAGTCCCCATGTCCTAGTATCCTAGTTCATCATTCATTAATCTTTTTCAAGTCATCCCCTCACAAGCCACATCTAGTCATTAAAATTTTGTCATTACTCAAAGTCAAATCCCATTTAATAAAATTGAGGATACATGTCAAAATGAAAGCCCAAAGCATGACATTATAACATCGCCCTCATGTCAAGAACAAGGTAGTCCATCCCATGACCCTATTTCCGATTATATCATCCACGACAACCCCATCTTTGACCAAGACCCTACCATTGACAAGGAAGTCCAAATCCATGACAACCGCATCTTCGACCAAGACCCTACCATTGATCAAGAAGTCCAAAACGATCCACTCCTTGACCTTTACACCATCCATGATCAAACACTTGCTGACCCTATAAAGGCCTCGACTATTGACACATCCCACGATGAGACACTTGCTTCCATTGGACACATAGACGATATTCCTCTAGAACAAGAATCTTCGACGAGGGACATGCTTGCATATGATCAAGTTATAGCTAAAATCATTGGACTCTATGACACTAAACATAATGATGGCTTTGACATTTCCTTGGAAGCACCAATAGAATCATCTAAACCTGACATGTCACATGATCAAACCAAAGATATCAGTCAAGAATATGTCCAGCATGAAAATGAAGCTAAGACACTTTATCAACTAGGGTCATCTATCTTTGTCAGAGCAGGCTTTCTTGCAGATGAAAATATTACAAGTGACAGTGTCCATAGACATCATGATGGGTTAGCATCTTGCTTTCAAAACAATAAATACCCCATCACAAACAAAATCTTTCAAAGCATGCAATATCAAGGAAAAGGACTAGGCATACATGAGCAAGACATTCTAGAACCAATACAGCTTCAGGAAAATTACAGACATCAAGGTTTTGGTTATTCCTCAGATAGCAAATCAAACGATGTCAGTGGTACCTCCTCAATACTGGGGGCAACCTTGTTAGATACAAACATCAAAATGGAATCCATGAGAAATCCTTGTCATAAGATTGCTGCCAAAACCCCATCCACCCACATCATAACCCGTCATTCTATCATGAATCGACCTTCCCTTTGGAACCAACAAAAACAAAAGTCTTACAAGTCAAAAGATCAAAATCAAATGTCAAAGGCCATTGAATCAAACAAAAGGACAAGTGGACAAATGAAATTAAAATGGATCCCAAAGAAAGATGGATCAAACAAAGACACCAAATCAAATACAAAAGTCAATCACCATGTGGAGCCACAAGACAAGAGGACTCCCACATACAACAAATGTCCACCTCCTTCAAAATGGTCATCAAACAAGGCATCTAAAACTGCTGGTTCCAAACACTATCCCTCCAAAATCCGTCATCCACCATCCCAAGTTTGGAAAATAAAAATTCATTCATCCAAATGTCCAAAGAACCTTTCCACATCTACCATCATCTTTTGTAATCCTACATCTCGCCTAAAGTCCAAAAATCCCACGTCACAAATTTGTCACATCTTGGTAGCAACTCTTTACCACAAGGACTCTCATGGCACTCTATCGCGATGTGCGTATTCTGATAAGGCCAACTCTAGTATCAGAAAGGATCACAATGACATCGATCAGTTGTATACAAGTGCTATGATCCTGACAAGACAACTACTTCATAAAGGACATTATTGGCATATCATGGCACTAGTCTCTACATCGGCATCGTCAGTGAATTCAGAATAGGCAGTGGTCATCTAAAGCATCCAGGCTATCCACAAAATTAGAAATACAAAATAAAAATAAAAATTGAAAAATGATAAAAATCATCACCCTAATGAAAACCTAGCAAACAGGCATCTTGGTGACACCAAAAAAATCAAAAAGTCAAGAAAATAGTAAAGAGAAAAATTTCGTCCAATGGTGAAAACCTAGCAAACAGGTGCCCTGGATAAGGACCATGATGAAAACCTGGCAAATAGGCATCATGTGTAAAATAAATCGTCTATGTGGACTCTTACACTTGGGGGCAAGTCGTCTCATCTCCTAGGCCTTCTTCTTGACATTGACATCTAACCATTTCATTCATATCATTTTCATACATTTTCCACTTACCTCAGTCTTGACATAAAACTGGCACACATAAATCATGCTCTCGGAAAACTCTTGACATGTCTATCCTTCAGTCATGCATGATTCACGAAACATCATGTCATTGACCGTCATAGTCTTATTGTCCTTATACGACATAGTTCTTGCAAATCATATGACAATTCTCTTAGTCTCATGTCTCTCATCCTTTCATGTCTGTCACCTATCTTGGCTTTCCCTTGTCAAAAGGTCTAAGGATAATCATCATCCCATCTAGTCCTAACCAAGTCATTCCAAATGCAACGAGTCTAATCCATACAAGCACATTATCCAAAATTTTACTTGACTGTGTTCCTGGCTCGGCTGTAAACCTCCATAATTCATCACATTATTGTCATCGTCCTCACGTTGTTTTGGGATGCGTCCTTCCCACGTCAAACAACATTGTCATCACCTATCAATTGGTATTCAGCCTGACTAGGGGCACAATTATGTTTGTCCTTGGATTCTCATGTGAAGGAATCAGTCATATGCATTTGTCATGATCCTCTTAAACATCAAATATCCAAAAATATCATAAAATGGAAAAAAGACAAAAACATCATAAAATGTCCTAAAGAAAGACCTAAAAATCATAAAACATCCTGAAGAAAAACACAAAAACATCCAAATCAGTGTCAAAATCCTAAAAATGGAGTCAAAGTCAGTCATGTCAGTCAGTCCATGTCATTGTCGAATTACGTTGTCTCTACGCATTTGCTCCGTAGGCAAGGTCATCAGTCGATGAGTCCCCAATACATTAGGTCAATCCTTTTAGGTTGGTCCAAATAAAATCATGGCATTTGTCACAATCGTCACATTGGTCAAATAAGTCAGACATAGTCAAACTCAGACACAAGACAGTCATTTGAAACATCAATGTCAAAATTGGTCAAAATTAGACAACACAATCCAATCAATCATACAGTCAACATCAGTCAACTTGCCAAAACAATGTCAGTCTCGTCAGTCTTTGGTCCTCTTCAAGATGTGTCCTTCTTGGAGTTAGACCTCGTCAAAATGTCCTTTGCCTATTCAGGATGTGTCCTTCCTGACAATAGGGCCCGTCAAACTTTCAACACCATCAAATTAGAAAAACTCTTAAACTGTCAAAATTGTCAAACTGGCAAGAATTCAATCTTTGGCAAACAAACATTGGCAAACAAAATTAAATGGCTATTAATTTTTCTGGTCTATCTTGTCTTATATTTTGACTATTTTGGCTGTTTTGTCTTATCCTTTTACTGTCTTTCCTTTGTGGTCATGTTACTAGCTACCTCAAGGATGTCCAATGAAGGATTTAGAGGTGCGATGACGTATCCTAACCTATTTTATTTTCTTTGACTGTTGTCTATGGATTGTCTTGACAAAAAGACTGAGGCAACTTCGGCTTAGTATGAGTTAGGACATTCCTTGTCTGTGACTGTCTATTTTTCAAATGGATGACCTTGCACACCTTGGTCTAAGTTATATCATGGTGTTTGTTGTCCATTTGTGTCATTTCACCGCCCAATGATGATTAAGAGCAATAAATATTAAAGTCCTATGGCAATGTTTTGAAGGATTTGGTCTATGAACTAACATGCATCTTCTTTAGTCATGTCATCTTCTCTCGCTCGTCTCATATAGGCATTGCATCCATATCATCATCCATATCTTTTGCACTAACATTTCTTTGTCTCTTCATATTCTAGTTTCCTCATCCATTTTGAGAGCACACCGATGTTCTTGGAACCTATCTTTCCTCTCGAGGGGGCATACCATAACCCTCCTCATCATTCTTCCTCATCTTATTTTGCACTGGGGCATATTTTTGACTTATTTTCTTTTTCACAATGCGACATGCTACATTATGACAAAGAGAGGCAAAATGTAGACACTTAAAAATGACCTAGGCGTGCAAGCTTCATTTTTACCACTTTCGTCCTAGCATAATTAAGACATTTAATTATGTCCTTGGCCCACATTCGACTATTGATTAAATAATTCATAATTATTTAATTAATTCATGTCCTTACATTCTTCATGATTATTAAATAAATAAATTTTATTTATTTATTAAATATGTCATTAATTGTCTAAGTCTTCCCTTAATTAAATAAATTTCTAAATTTATTTAATTACCTTTCTTCATTTATTTCTTCCTGATTATTAAATAAATATTTTAATGTCACTAAATGTTATAATTAAATGAATTGATTAATTTATTTAATTAATTAATCTTATCTTCTAAATTAAATAATTATCTTTAATTATTTAATTGCCAAATTGATATTCCTCTCATTTTAAATAAATTAAAATATTTAAAATGTCATCTCATTCTTAACTGTCAGTCCATTTTGGTAAATAATCTAAAAAAGATTATTTATTGTCTCACAAAATCATTATTTTGAATGAATTTAATTCAAAATAGTAACCAATCTTCCAAAAATTAAGTAATTGAGCAGATTCTTGATTTTCCAAATTTGATCTTCAGTTCAACTCTTATCTTCTTAATTTTTCGAATCTCACAAATTAGGCAGTCTTTATCTTCTTGATTTTCAAAAATCTTTATTTTCTAATTAATTTATCTCATTTATTCTCCACCGCCAATTTGATTATCTGAGATATTATCTTGACCCTTCGATTAATGAATTTTCCCTAGCCCTGATTAGGGATTGTCAGATTAAATTTGGACCTTTCATTTTAGGTTCTCGTCATGAATTAATCTCACTCGTCCATTCAAAATGGCATTTTCTATAAAATGCCATTTTCCTCTCACTTTTCAATTACACACATTACACGCATTCACTTTATACAATTTCACACTTGCACTCTTAGGTTTTCCATATCATTTATTATTTTTCTTTGAACAAATCTTAGCATGTTTAGGCATTGTCAATCATGGGCATTTAGGCATAGGCATTAGACATTTTATGCAAATCCTTCAAAGCTTGGTGTAGGACTTAGACATTTGCAGATTGCTCGCACAACGAAGCTGAGGGCAAAGCATCATCTAGCAAGTAAGAAGGTACTATGGAGGTAATCATGGAGAACTCCATTCACAGGTATAACTATTTATTGTTTAAATTCCTTTGTACTCGATAGGACTTTGGGTTTCTCTGTCATTCATTGATTTATTGCTAACACTCCTAATCTAAAACCTAAAAGAAATCCTTAGTTACAATCATAATTACACACACACATTGTATAAAACTAAAATATCATTTTCGATCCTATTAAATTCATTTTAAAAGATGAAAGGCTCATGGTGTCTTGTTTTTTGGTTTGAAATGCCACATTAGGGATATTTTTTGGCATGGACCACACTCCTATTAACATTCCATTTATTTCATTTGAATTCTAAATAGGGGTTTGTCTTTATGCCCTATTTTTTAACACACTTTTCACCTTACTCATTTTTTAGAATGCTTCCCTCATGGCTATTATGATCTCCATCATTCTAGATGCCTACGAAATCATCTCCAATAGATCCAAGGTGTTCACATGGGCATTAGAGGTAACACCAATCTATCATGTATCCTTTCAATTTAAAGTCAATGTATTAGTTTGATTTGTGACTTCTTTGGGTCCTCCAGTTTTTTAACCTTTCTACCGTGTGACTTCTATCATTCCTTCAATTGAATTTTTGTTGCTCTAATCATTATATTTTCTTCCATCATTGTACAAATAACTTCTCTATTTCTATTTCTTCAAATATGGTTGGAAATATGAAACCCCTACTACATACAATTTCAAGAAATTGTATATATTGAGGGTTTCATTCACATAACCCCTATCTATATTCAGGTTGATGTGTTCATTATACCTAGTCCCTTGTTTCTATTTATGAAATGGTGTATATTTTTTAATAGCAAGGAAAAGGACTTGTATAATCTATTTCAATAGACAATAATATTATATTTTGTCGATTAACTATGGTGTGAGGATGTGTTATACCTAAATTTGTGTCCTTTTACTTACCAGCTGAATAGAACTAGCATACACAATGACCACACACACACACACACATACACACACACGGGTGTGTATATATATATATATATATATATATATAGATGGTTTAGTTTTTAACTTGTATACATGGAAGGTTCAGTTTCAAAGGTTTAAATTTTTTTTAGCCTTATTGCACATCCTTGTCAGCAATGTCCATGTAGGATAGTAGGCTAGGTGTGGAAGGAAGTGATTAAGAGGGACAAGAGACATGGTGAAAATATGGGAACCATATGAAGGTATGCGTACCCATTAATTTGGGTGAGATTGGCGATGGAGGATGGCATGGGCACCCATTAAAGTCTTAAGAAAATTTCAAGAGAACATTGTGGGTAAGTGTAAAATAATAAAAAGAAATATGTCAATCATTGCAAGTATCAACAACCCAACAAAGGAGGTCAACAAAAAAATTAAATGGCTATGGTGTGGGGCATGTTCAAGATCATGGGGAACCAAAAAGTGGTAATGGGGAAAAAAATGCATTTTTAATTCATTGAAATCACGAAAAAAAATGTTGACTTTCTGTATGGGTCGGGTACAATATCCATTTAGGTTTGGTAATACCAAACCAAAATAGATATCCATTTTGAAATGGGTATCCGTTATAAATGGATATCTGTTTCCCAAAATTAATTTTCATCAATTTATACAAACAAAATGGATGAAACAAAATGGATATCCGTTTCAAAATGGATATCTATTTCAAAACGGATATATTCTTGAAAACCAAAATAGATATCTGTTTTGAAGACCTAAAAACCCTTTTTAGTAAAATGGGCAAAACTTTTGTGTTTCTTATCAAAATTTTGATTTTTTACAAGTGTTGGAAAGGTGATTGATAGCTCTACGCAATGGACTAGGTATTGTTTCTATATTCTACACAAAAAATAATTGTGATCATTTAAACTTCATATTTCAATTTTGAAACATCAAATTCTCACTACCTTCACATGCAAAATCTATTTTTCATGAATTTTTTTGTAACACTCATCTTAAACTACTTGAAACATTAGAAAAAGTAATCAATAATGAAATATCTATATTTTTTATAGTAAAGAGATGAACAAATCTTCATAAATCATCATATCTCTCTATCCCTTTCTCTACCTCTCTATATTTCACTGTCTCCACTTAAGATTTGGACCTATCCCTCCACTTGTTTCTCCCTCACTCTCTTTTTACCTCTTTATACCTCTCCCTATCAATCTATTAAACTCTAGACTTTACTATATACTTCTCCATCTCTCCC
>VDFB02179234.1:60888148-61024904 GCA_007258455.2 Sequoia sempervirens
CTAAAGAGGGATAAAGAGAGAAGGAAGGAGGGAGGGATGGAGAAGTATATAGTTAAGTATAGATTTCAATAGATTGATAGGGAGAGGTATAAAGAGGTAAAAAGAGATGGAGTGAGGGAGAAACAAGTGGAGGGATAGGTCCAAATCTTAAGGGTCTGAGATAGAGAAATATACAGAAGTAGAGAAAGGGACAAAGAGATATGATAATTTACGAATATTTTTTCATCTTCTTACTACAAAAAATATAAATATTTCATTATTGATTACTTTTTCTAATGATTCAAGTATTTTGAGATGAGTGTTACAAAAACATTCATAAAAAAGAGACTTTGCATGTGGAAGTGGTGAGCATTTGATGTTTCAAAAATGAAATATGAAGTTCAAATCATTATAATTAATTTTTATGTACAATATATTAACACTAACTAGTCCATTGTGTAGAACTCTCAATCATCTTTCCAATGCTTATAAAAAATCAAAATTTCGATAAGAAATGCAAAAGTTATGCCCATTTTACCAAAGAGGGTTTTTAGGTCTTCAAAATGGATATCCATTGTGTTTTCCAAAAAAATGGGTTCTCGCTTTCCAAAAACAAAATTTGCAGCCTTAGGATTTCCCTCGAGTTTTCCTTGGTTTTTGGATTGGGATTGCCAAACCTGGAAAGTCAACCCAAAAAATGTGTTTTGAAATTTCCTTTTTTTTTTAAGTTTTCCCTTGTGGCTGACGACTTTTTTTTAATCCAAATTTCATGAAATGAAAAGGGTATATATAAAAGAATGTCATCTTTCCACCAATATAAGTTACAACTTATTTTGAATTTAATAAATAATTATTATTGATTTTCTACATACATTACAACTAAAGTCCTGATTAATAGGTTGATTGAAAAACTTCTATTACTTTCAAACTACTTAACATTTTTTGAACCTACAAGATGCATCACATTCTATAATTCGCATACTATAAGATTAAAAAAAAATTGAATTTCATAAAGTTTTGACCAAGTTATGGTGGTTAGACAAACATTTTAATAATTTTGAAATGTTTTAATAAAAAAATAATAACTAATTATTTACATGGAAAAAAGTTACAAAAAAAATCCAACACATCCAGGCATGTGTCCTCTACTTATATTGAAAGATTTAGAAAATACTATTATTATTTTTCTTGTACTTAGGGTGGTCAGACATACACCCGCTTCTTATCTTTTTCCTAAAAAATCAGTACCACTGCATTGAAATTTCAATTTTTCACAAAACAAATTTATTTTTTTCCAAAAAAGGACTAGTAGCCTAGAAACTAAATTCAATTTGCTACAACTTTTGTTCTTACATATTTTTCAAATTATGTTAATAAACTATTCAATTTTTTATGTCAAGTTGCCTAACTCTAATTTTCTGAATTTTCATCGCCACTTAGAGGCCTAGTTTAAACCCCCATGATCCTGCACTGACCTTGTGGATGTGTTTTGGAGGAGCTACACAGTCAAAGAAGCATAGCGCAGATGTACAAAAGGGCAAAAATGACATGTCATGTGGAAAAATTGCAAGGTAGACTTAAAACCTACGATCTCCCTAATTTCTAATTCAAGCCTTATCTTGGAAGGAGAGTGAGAAAAATAGGGCGTGGAAAGGAGGAATCACAAGATAATGAAAGGGAAGTGAGTTGCACAGAAATTTGGTCTAAGAGAGATGATAAATTAATAGCTATAGATGGGGGATGATGTGTAGAGAGGAGATTTTCATGCCTTCTCAAATCTTTAGCTCATATGCTCTCTTTTGGGAAGAAAATGCATGGTGAAAAGGAAAAATAGTTAGAGAGAAATGATGTAGAGGGATGACATGAAAAATGGGAGCCTAAAGGGGGTCAAAGTGTTGAGTGAGATAATGTTTCATGTGAATTAGTAGACATTGGACATCATACTCTAGAGGTCATCACTCCATACAACTAAAGAATGAAAGAATAGGCATGGGGAGTTGTGACGAGTCTAGGGAAGGAAATCCACAAACTAGGAATGGTGTTGAGTCAACTTGCAAGTATTTCAACCCCTCATTATTGAGGATTTCTTGGTGTAGAACCAAACTATATAACCCTTGATAGTATCCTATGTGTATGCGAGAGTTTGAGTTTCAAAGATGGAGGAAAGATTTGCAAAAAATGTGGGTACCTGTGGATTTACTAGAGTGACATATGAAAGATAAGTCTTCAAAAAGCTAAGTAGTTTATTTTATACACTACAACTTCATTCTTCGTTTGATTCATTGGTTAGATTGGTTTGCAGATATTTCAATATGCGATAAAATAGTTCGACTAGAATGTTTAAAAAGGGCATCTATGTAGCTCATACATATTGGTCTCTACTCAAGAATCACATCATGATATTTTAAATAGCTACAAATATATATTACAATAATCAAGAGAAACCTTGCAATGGTCTTTAGCCTAATTTATGGTGAAGCAATGATGATAGACCTATCTTTTGTCTCCTTGCAATACTTCTTTTAACGACTGGACAAGTCTTGAGAAATTTCATGTAGCATTTTATGTATCCAATACTTTGATATTTAAGACAAGGGATAAGAAAAATATTATAGCATATATGAATAAGGAAATTCATATCTTCACTTGGATAAAATAGGGAACACTTGATATCCCTATGTTCTTAACACTAATATGTGAATGCTTGTGTAAATCAAGAATACATTTTATGGTGCTAAACCACATATTTATATAGGCCATTGCTCCTTAAAAATGATACTAGTATATATGATTTGAGCATTAATAAATCAAATAATGTAATTGAATGGCTTGCTACTATTACTTAATAATAGAAATGGGGGGAAAAGACAAATAAATATAGTTGTTTTGAGTAGTTGAGTAGTTTAATCTCATTTCCTTAAAATTATTATATGAAAATGGCACAATGAGGGTAAGTGTAAAAAGATGGGGGGCCAAAAAGGGGTCTTATGTGGCCACTTTTTTTCTAAAATCAAGAAATACTAACCATGGATGTGAAATTGAGGATAGTTACACTCAAAAATTTTTGATGTAACAAAAACAAGGATCGTAGTGCTCCGAGTCTACTTTCTAAACTACTAATTATTTTTCGAAAATGGTTGAGATTAAGGGGTTCAAAAGAGAGAGCCATAGAAAATAGTGTTATTTTTGTCAAAAAACATAACATAGCGACTTTTGTGGCTCCCTCAAAAGGTTAACTTTTTTTTGGTATTTTTAAAATCACTTCAGTGATAAATTAACTAACAACATGCAGTTTTTGCCCCATTTTTTTGATAAGTTTTTAATGAATATTTAATTTTTTACTAATTTTCAAAGTGGACACTTCCTGAAAAATAGAATTATGGTCGTGCTACCCCTATAAATTTTGAAAACTAATTGAAAATCATTTTTTTTAATGTGTAGAATGGAGTCTACGTTCTAAAAATGTAATTTATTTAAAATTTTGATGAAAAATTAATTTATAAAGAAAAAAATACCAAACACTAGTTTTTGCCAAAAACCAGACACGTGCAAACCTTATGCTTAGCACAAACGTGTTTTGTTCGAACTTGAAACACATGCAAACCTTATGCTTAGCACAAACGTGTTTTGTTTGACCTTCAAACACATACAAACCTTATGCTTAACACTCCAAGCCTTTGGTTTGGTATTCCAAAGCAATTACAAAGCCTAAGTCTTAGGGATTCCTAAAGCAAGAAATAACGAACTCGCATTATTTCATAGTTTTGACATGTGTTTTTGTGTTTGTGCTATACTTTCCTAAGCAAGACATAACAAGAACACATTATTTAATGCTCTCGTGCTATGTCTCTCTTTTTGTTAAATGCTAGTCTATTATTTATTTATGTATGTATGTATGTATGCATGTATGTATGTATGCATGCTTGTATGTATGTATGTATTCATGTATGTATGTATACCTTTATGTATGTATGTATGTATGTATGTATGTATGTATGTATGTATGTAAGATTATATGTACATATGTATGTATGCTTGTATGTATGTATGTATGTATGTATATCTTTAGAGGGAGGGAGAATTTTAAGAGAGAAAGATAGAGTTGTCTAGGTAGGGTGGGAGAGAGAGAGGGAGGGAGAGACTTGAGAGAGAGAAAGGTAGAGAGGTAGTTAGAGAGAGACCTGAGAGAGGGAGAGGGGGTGGAACAAGGAGACCTAAGAGAGAGGGAATGGGAGAGAAGGGGTTGGAGTGAGAGGTACTTAGCTAGGTGGGGTGGGAGGGAGAGAGGGAGAGAGAGAGAGGCCTAAGAGGAGAGAGGGAGAGAAAGAAAGTTATGTAGGTAGGTTACCAGAGGGAGATACTTGAGATTGGGGGTGAGAGGGAGAGTCTTGCGAGATAGGGAGAGAGAGAGAGAGGAAGTGTGAGAGAGGGAGTGGGAGAGAGAGGGAGAGAGACAGAGGGAGTGATATATATATATATATATAGAATTGAGAGAGGGAGAGGGTGTGGGAGTGAGAAACCTGAGAGAGAGGGAGAGGGAGAGGGAGAGGGAGTGGGAGAGGGGGGTTGGAGTGAGAGGGACTTATCTAGGTAGGGTGGGAGGGATAGAGAAAGAGAGAGAGTTACCTAGGTATGATGCTAGAGGGATAGACTTGAGAGAGGGGGGTGGGAGGGAGAGACACGAGAGATAGGGAGAGAAAGGGAGTGGGAGAGAGAGGGAGTGGGAGAGAGAGGGAGTTATGGAGAGGTGGTGGGAGATTAAGGGTTGAGGGAGTGAGAGAGAGAGAGGGAATGGGAGAGAGATAGAGGGAGCGTGAGAGAGAGAGAGAGTAGTAGGGATTGATTAAGTGAGAATTACGTAGAAAGAGGGATAGGGTAGATAGAGATAATTAGAGAGGGTAGGAGATAGGGAGAGATAGAGAGGTGATATAGATATATATATAGAGATGGATATAGGTTGAGGGTATAGGATTGAGGTATTAGGGTTGAGGGTCCAATGTATAGGGTAGAGGGTTTAATGTATAGGGTAGAGGGTTTAATGTATAGGGTAGAGGGTTAAGGGTTTAATATTTTAAGGGTTGAGTGGTTAAGGGTTGTGGGTTTAAGCATTTAAGGATTGAGGGTTGATGGATTAGGGTTGAGGGATTAAGGGTTGAGGTTCGATGGTTTAGGGTAGATATTTTAGGGATTAAAGGTATAGGGTTGAGGGTTTATGCTATTGGGTAGAGGGTAGAAGGTTTAAGTGTTTAGGGTTTAAGGATTGAGGTTTGAGGTTTAGGGTTGACGGTTTAAGGGTGGAGGGTTTAGGATTTAAGGGTTGAGGGTTGAGGGATTAGGGTTGATAGATTAAGGGTTGAAGGTTGAGGGTTTATGGTAGAGAGTTTAAGGGTTTAAGGGTTGAGGACTTAGGTTTGAGGGATTAGGGTTGAGGGTAGAGGGTTTAGGGTTTAGGGTTTAAGGGCTTAAGAGCTGAGGATATAGGGTTGAGGGATTAGGGTAGAGAGGGAGGGAGAGATGGAGGAGAAGTGAGATAGAGAGAAGGAGAGAATAGAGGAAGGAGAGAGAGGTGAAGGTTTAGATCCAATGCATAGGGTTGAGGGTTAATAATTGAGGGTGATGGATGAGGACCCATAGGTTGAGGATTTGTGGGTATTGGATTGAGGGTAGAGGGTTAAGGGATTAAGGGTTTAATGGCTGAGGGTTTAAAGGTTTGGTTTTAAGGGTTGAGGGATGAGGCTTGTGGATTTGCAGTGCAGAAATGGCGTTTAGGTTTGGCGGGGCTGAGGGTTGAGGGTTGAGGGATTTAGGGCTGAGGGATCGAGGGTTGAGGGTTGTTTGTTTAGGGTTTATGGTTTATGGTTTGGTTGGGTTTTAGGAGAGAGAGAGAGAGAGAGAGAGAGAGAGAGAGAGAGAGGTAGGGAGTGATTTAGTGGGAGGTAAATAAGAAGAGGGAGAGGGTAGATAGAGACAATTAGAAAGTGTAGGAGAGAGGGAGGGATAGAGAGGTGAGATATATAGATAGAGAGAGGGATAGGGGTTGAGGGTATATGGTTTATGGATTATGGTTGAGGGTCTAATGTATAGGGTAGAGGGTTTAAGTGTTTAAGGGTTGAGGGGCTAAGGGTTGAGGGTTTAAGGGTTTAAGATTTGAGGGAAGAGGTTGAGGGTTTAAGGGTTTAAGGGTTTAGGGTTGAGGGTTGATAGTATAGGGTTGTGTATATGGGTTTTAGGGTATAGGGTTGAGGGATTATGGTTGAGGATCCAATGTAAGGTTAAAGGGTTGAGGGTTTAATGTATAGGGTAGAGGGTAGAGGGTTGAGGGTTTAAGGGTTGATAGATTAGGGTTGAGGGTTGATAATTGGGGGTTTAGGGTAGAGATTTTAAGCATTTAAGGGTTGAGGGTATAGGGTTGAGGGATTAGGGTTGAGAGTAGAGGGTATTGGGTTGATGGTAAAGGGTAGAGGGGTTAAGGGTATAGGGTTTAAAAGTTTAAGGGTTCAGGGATTAGGGTAGAGAGGGAGGGATGGAGGGAGAGATGGAGGGAGAAGTGAGATAGAGAGAAGGAGAGAAGAGGAGGGAAGGAGAAAGATAGATGAGGGTTGAGGATCCAATGTATAGGGTATAAGTTTGAGAATTGAGGGTATAGGGTTGAGGATATAAGGTTGAGGTTATAGGGTTGAGGGTTAGGGTATTGGGTTGAGGGTAGATGGTTGAGGGTGTAGGATTGAGGGATTAGGATTGAGGTTCCAATGTACAGGGTAGAGGGTTTAGGGATTATGGTAGAGAGAGAGGGAGAGATGAAGGGAGAAGTGAGATAGAGAGAATGAGTGAAGAGGGAAGGAGAAAGATAGATGAGGGTTGAAGATCTAATATATAGGGTAGTGTACGAGAGGGGGACCACCACGTGTAAGGCCCCAAGTCATGGAAGGCCAAGATGCAGAAGGCTACCCTAACTTACCTTAGCTTAACATGATGTTAGGATATGAGAGACAAGAATGGTGAGGACTATAAGGTCCTTCAGTCACTTCACAGACCTAAGATACAGAACAGGGCTAGGCGAGCCAATTTTTAGGTTCTAGACTATGCCTCAAGAAGCTCTCTACCTGAGGACAAAAGTGCAATCCTGGGATGATAGCACGACATGTTGGAATCTCTCAAGTGCATTAGAGTCCATACAACCAGACAACTATAGAGACAAGGTCAAACCTAAGAAAACAAGCTAATAGCCTGGCTAACTATTACTAAAGGGCCAAAATAACATGATTAAGTCAATAAAATACTCTCTAATGTGATAAAGAAAAAATGTAAGAGTTAAGGTAGAAAGAAGGAACTCACAAAGAAATTCATTCGCTAGCTAGCTCCTTGAGAACACATTCACCTACACATAAAGAGGAGGAGAAAGTTGGGCGGTTGTATAAGGGCTTGCCTTAGTTAGACCCCTGTTTAGGTTTTTCAACCTCCATGGATAGCCAAGAAAGCAAGTATGATAAAGAAAATACTATAATAGAGAACACCAAAACACTACAAAATAATAAGTGTGCTTACTCAACCAAGTGATAGAGGAGAGGAAAGGGACACTTACCACCTCCACCAAGAGCACTCAAGGATGCTTGCGGGAGAAAATGAGAGTACTCGAGCCTCTACTACAATGGTGTTGTCCCAAACTTTCTCTATCAAAGTGATGGAGTGAAGTTGTTGTTGCAATGGAGTGCAAGAGTGGTGCTAGAATGCTTGGAAGTGCAAGAAAAGAGTGAAGAGAATGATTTGAATGCTTGGAAGAAGTTGGAATGCATGTAGAAGGAGAGAATTTGAAGAGGAGATGAAGAAAATGACCATATTCGGGTCATTCAGCTAAAGAGGTTGTTAAAACTTTACTCCC
The DNA here is from genome assembly GCA_007258455.2 of Sequoia sempervirens. Taxonomy (NCBI): domain Eukaryota; kingdom Viridiplantae; phylum Streptophyta; class Pinopsida; order Cupressales; family Cupressaceae; genus Sequoia; species Sequoia sempervirens. The sequence continues at coordinate 60,896,007 of VDFB02179234.1, forward strand.
AATGAGAAGTGTAACGCCTCTGCAGGTTCAACCGCAAGAATCTGCCAAGGATGTAAGTGCACCGTGTAGACATCTCTATGTCGCGCGAGCATCCCCAACAAAAATTTCTCCACTGATGCTCAAAACAAGCACCAAGTATGATGAAAGCAACAGTCTTAGGTGTAATTAAGCCTTCGAACTTGGCTTTCTAAAGTGGAGAAGGGAAAAAGGGGAATTTGAATCAGGGGTAAAAATTCACTCTTACACGTTTTTCCCCCACTTTAGCGAGCACGAGTACTGATGAGTGCTCAATAAAGTAGATCAAGGAAGGATTAAGGTTAGCAATGTATACCAAATTGTTGAGGAAGTAGACCACAATCTAGCAAACTTGAAGGTGTAGGGAAAGCAGAGGACTTCATAGCTTCTCAGAACTATGAAGTTGAAGAAAGAAAATGTCTTACAGGCCCATAGACCTGCAAGGAGGAAACCCCCAAGATCTCTCGAATGAAGGAAGCCCCATGAAGTAGTGCCTTATAGGTCTGCAGAACTGCAAGGAAGGTGTCCCCCAAGAACTCTCACATGGAGGATACCCAGGAAGCGTCCCCCAAGATCTCTCACATGAAGGAAGCCAAGAAAGTGCCCTACAAACTCACATACCTATAGGGAAGGTATTCTCCAAGAACTCTCGCATGAAGAACACCTGAGGAAGTGCCCTATAGACCCAAAAACTTGTAGGGAAGGTAACCCCCAAGATCTCTCACATGGAGGAAACCCAAGAAAGCACCCTATGGGCTTGTCAACCTATAGGGGAGCCACTCCCAAGATCTCCTGCATGGAGGAAGCTCAAAGGAAGAACCCTACAGGTTCTCAAACCTGCGAGGAGGTATCCCCCAAGATCTCTTGCATGGACAAAACCTAAGAAGGTGAACTTCACAAAGTAAGGAAGCGGCCAAGTAAGCAAATAGTTGCGTAGATTGTCAGTAAAAAGGGGTGCCTTGGGAACCCATCATGAGGAAGGGGGTCCACTCAAGGGACACACAATTTGAAATCAAATGTTTTTTTTCTCAAAGTGATCCATCATCAAGGGATCCTTTTGAAAGATGTTCACTTCATCAAGGAATTCAAAAGGAAGAATATGCCCCCATGCGAGGGGAAGGTCAAAGTTGTTCCTACTTCGGAGGAAGGTTTCCAAGTCCTTTCTTTCTGAACCCATGATGAAGGAAACATGTTTCATTAAGGTTCCAATTTGAGAATGTGATTCTAAAGAAATGTTTGCAAGGATTTTTTGAGAAAAGATCCATTGGTGACAAATGCATTTTATGAAAATTGAAATGTTGAAGAAAGGGTGTTGTCACACATGAAAGGGACAACTCAAGAAAAGAAGATAAAGAGAAATAAAAGGAGAAAAACAAAAATGAAGGGAACATGGGGATATGGATTAGCAGGGTCAGATCTATCCAAGCTCATAATAGGTAACTACGGTGCAAGGTGAAAGATCATCAATCCCCAACCAGATCAGGAAGAATGCACGGAAAAGAAAGGTAAAAATAAAAAATTGGGTCAACAGGGAAGGGAAGCCTAAATTCCCCCAACACTTTGCTTCGTCCCCAATTTGTCAAAAATCAACCACAAACATGGAAGAATGATGATATAAATAGAAGAAGGTTTATGACACAAAAAATCATGCCTGTATCAAAGCATCAACAAGGGTGAAGAGGGTCATCCAGGCACACATAGCATGATCATGAGGGAATACATCACTAAAAACACACACACACAAAAGATCAAGAAGAGGTCTCCTTATAACACTAATCGACCAAGAGGTTGTCTACTTCCCACTCTAGGTCATTGTAGGGGGAAGGAGGAAGAGTCTGCAGTGGTAGGATGTTAAGAGGAGGAGCATTTGACCCTCTTGCAATAAGGGCTAAGGAGGAAGGCCCCTCGAGGTCGTCTCCACCAACCTCTTGTGGAGCTAGGGTTAGTGATTTTGCAAAGATCACTGACAAGGATGGGACATCATCCATAGAGTTAAACATGTACCTACAGGAGCGTTGTCTCTAACTTTAGTGGATGGCATAGGCTGCACCTAGGATTCAACACTAGGCTCACTAAATGACTTGAGAGTGGTGAAAAAATCAGGGGAATTCAAGACAGGTTATGTCACCAAGACAAAACAGGTCAATGTGGGGCTGCCTTGCGGAGAAGGTAGGCTCCTTTTACGTCCTTCATTGCTAGAAGGACCACACTATACCTTTTGCCTCGTCGGAGGATATGAACTCCCCATAGATGAAGCTAGAGGTGTGGAGGAAGAGGAGGAAAGAACTGCAATATATATGACTGAGGTGTTAATCATATCCATGGGTTTCAAGAAAGGTTGGATATGCAAAATGGACATCAACAAAGGTGGCTTCACTGAAGGAGTGAGAACACTTGTACCCCCTTGGGGTTAGGCGCATTCATACTTGCAGTGGAAGCTAGAAGCGATGTGAAACTAGACTGAAGAGAAGTAGAAGGAAGGGGAGAGGAAGACACTATAGGAGGCCCTGAAGCAAGGGTGGTCATTTCTTCCTCCTTCCTTTGCAAGGCAATCTACTCAACCAAGAGATCCTTTCACCAACGCTTACACTCGCATGCATGGCAGTTTCTATGACTCTTTCAGTTGGAGGCCAGAGGCTACGAAGGAACATAAGGCTCTTGCTCAACCATGGGGACATCCACTACAACCGTTTTTGATGGAGGAATGGATTTCTGAATGGGAGTTGGAGGTGTATACACCTAAAATAAGTCAAGACAATTAATTAATTAAATACTAGTTATTTAAGTAATGAACCCTTTTATTTCATCTACTTATAAATAAATTCTCAATTTATTTATATAGTTCACACTTTTATAAATTCTTCATCTTAAACCGCATTCTTCTAAATTTAATTAAATAAACAAATGTCTATAGTTTTTTTTATTTAATTAAATATCTTCTCACTAATTTTGAATAATTTCAAAATCAAATTTAGTCACATGTCTACAACACTTTTTGGCCACATCATCAAATGCCACATGTATTTAAATATGACTAATATTTAAATGGCATTATTCTCAACCAATTCCATAACAAACTTTTGACACATGGATTTCTCACACACTTTATTCTCTCATACATTTGGCATGTTGCCTTTGGTCAAGGGAACATCCTTCATGATTCTTTCATCTTCACCGTTCATCTCTCTTGTTTGAATCTTGACCATTGATTGTTGCCACATCACAAGATGCTTTGGAAATCCTATAAATACAACCTCTTGCTACAACATTTTACATCCCATCTTTGAGTAAATTTATTATGTAGGAATAAAATTGGAGCATTTGGAGCATTTAGAGTTTGAGTTTAGAATATTTATCATTTATCATTTGAGCATTGTAGTATCATGTTAATTTAGAATCATGTCTTAGTTCATAGTTACATTTTAGTTACCATCTTAGCTTGTATAAAATATTTGCATCATATAATCTAGCATCATTATCCATTGTCAATATCACCATTATCATTTGCATCATGCAATATCATATAGGAACTTAGATTCTTGCATTCACAACATCTCGTCTCTTAATTTTTCATCCAAACCAGTCATAGTGCATACACAAATATGAGAGCACTAATGATTTAAAGGTTCCTTGAGAATAGAGAACAATGGAACATTTTTTAGAGATTTTTTTTTCTGCAATTAGATTAGTTTTGTGATTCAAATCTTTAATGTAATACATCTCATTGATTTTTGTTTATTTTATTATTGATTTACTAACTCTCACAATTTCACACATACATAAATAGGTGCCCATCGTGGTGCTCAACCCCATTTTTAATGATTTTCTTGAAAAGTTTTTTTAAACAGGTTGGGCATGACCTTTTAGCATGATCGTGAGTTCTTACAGTGCATATGAAAAATATTTTAGCGCATTCGATTTCTATTACAGTGCATACAAAAAATCTCGCATTTGGGGTCTATTACGACACATACGATATTTATTTTGGTGCATCCATCAACTATTGTAGCACATTTAGGGAGTCTTTTAGCACTTACAGTCAATACTTTAGCACATTCATTTCCTGTTATAGCGCATTAAGTTGTTATTTTAACGCATCCACTAATTCTTCTAGTGCATAGAGTAGTTCTTTTAGCACATTGGAATAGTCTTTTAGCGCATAGGATGATTGTTTTAGCACATCTGTTTAAATTTACAAAATCTTAAAAACCCCGAGAACTGATTGATGTCTTCCGCTTGTAGGTGCATGATACGCCAGTCAAAGAAAAATTTATGCAACTACTGATATTTTTGCAAGGGTTGGAGTTATTTAATGCTTTCTTTTGATTAAATTAGGAACCTAGTTTAATTAAAAGGTTAAAGAACCCCTTGTCTTTCATGCTTGAAATGATACCTATCTATGCTCTCCCCTTAACTGGGTGATAAAAATGCTAGACTTACTATTTATGCTTTGTTAACATCTTTAGAAGGCCTGTCACGGTGGGAAAAATTACTCACCCTACGGGAACGACCTAAGTGGGAACAACCAAAGCCAAGTTTTCTAACCCACTATAATCAAAAGAAAGTTTGGGGAAAGTCTACAATTCGATGGTAGTATGCAAGATAACCATCCCCAAAGCCTTTGTTCTAAAGGTTGGGAGGTCTCCTGATGGATTTTATCTATTGATGCACCGAACGGAAACCCTTACTATGAACTATAGTGTAGAATCCAACCGAGTGAAGTTTCTGAACACTTTCTATATCACAGTGCAAGGGGAGGGAAGAATCTTCCCCCAAGATACTCACCATATAACCATCAGGGATTATTGGCCAAAAGTAGAGGATTTGGCTTTGGTTAAGACCCGGGAAAGGAAAAAACATTGGCACCCTCTAGGGGGTGACAGGTTTGTGTGAGATGACATTTTTTTTAAAAAAAAAAGGTGCAATGCATCCATATTATTAGGGGTAAATGCTTTTTTGACAGGAGCTATGAACTAGGTACAACAAACCACAAGAAACAACCAAACCCATGAGCACAAAGGCCTAGTGAAGGCACAAGGCCTGCGAGCACTTTGACCCAGCGAGGGTTTGAACCCTGGTGGCCATCACTACAACCAAGCGACTTGACCACCGAACCATGCCCTTATCGGCAATGTGAGCTGACATGGTTCTAAGATGTGGGATATAATATTTTAAGTGACCATTAAGAATAGAAAAGTGCTTGAATTGTCTTCTCTTGTGTTATACCAGTGGAATCAAAAGAATCATACTAGATTCTTGAATACACACTCAATGTTTAGTTCCTAGGTGAAAACAATTGTTTGACAACTTGTTGTTGTGTTTGAGATCAAAATTCAAGAAAATCATCCATTTAAACATTCAATTCCCATAATTGGAAAACTGGAAACCAAGCAAAATTCACTGATCAACAAATTGTGCCTTGGAAACACTCAGATTCAAAGTAAAACAAATGGATAGACTAGATCAAAAACACTAAATCTTTCCAGACTAGCATATTCATTTTCTATTATACCGCATTGTAGCCATATTTTGGCACATACAACATCTGTTCCAATGCATACATAGCATATCTTAGCGCATCCATATACTGTTTTGGTGCATCCACTACTTTTTCCAGCCCATCTAAGTTATATTTTAGTGCATAAACAAAATATTGCAACACATACACCTTATTTTCTAGCACATACACCTTCTATTCCGGCACATAGACAACATATTTTAGTGCATCCAACATTTCTTCCAATGCATACACAAAATCTTTTAGCGCATTGAGTCAATATATTGGCGCATGCATTCACTATTTTAGCACATTCAGGTATTATTATAGTGCATTGAGCCAATATTCTAGCACATCCATTTTCTATTTTAGCGCATTTTTGTAGTCTTTTAGCGCATCCATTAAATGAAAAACCCGAGAGTTAAATTTATCCCTTGTTTTGTAGTTTGAACTAGAATTCATAATATTTTTTAGCCTAGAATCACTCCTTGGGAACAACTGAGTATAAACTTATTAAAACTGACCTCTACAAGTGTAATTTTTCAAACTAAACCAAGATCTAACATCTCAAAGTTCCTAAATCATCAAACTTATCACAACTTTGATTATTAAGCTAAGTTTCATCATCAGGATTTGTCATCCTTTCATCATGAAACAAAGTTGTATAATCAAATTAAACTTAGTCTCTTCAATAGAATTTTTCATTCTATTTCACTTAGTTTTCATCGTTGGCACTCTTCCAAATAAAGATCAAAGTTTAGTCAAAGTATAACACTTGCATGCCTGTTCAAACAAGATTACAAAAGAAAAAATTAAGGAAAAAGAACTCGAAACTCAAAACATTGAAACACAAAACATCAAAACCCAAAACATCGAAACTCAAAACACCATGGTTGAACTTGAAGAGAATCCTTTCCATGGAATCCACAACAATGAGGGTGAATAAATAACTGAGGAAGACATCCAACATGTTGAACAAGATCAAAATTTCCACAATGCTTAGAAAATATTTTTGAAAGAAATGGGGAAAAATACGTCCTAATGCTGACTAAACAAGGTGTCAAATTTCCTGATGACTTTGATGTTAATCAATTGAAAGCACCTCCTAAAAATCCTAAAAATGATTCACAATATACAGAACAATTGGTTTCCTTAACTCATCAAATGAAAAACCTCCAACAACAAATTCTTGACATGCAAAGGGGAGCCTCAAAATGATACTTGATACAAGACATTTTCCCATATCCTTTTGATCAAGATATCAACATGATTCCTTTTCCCAAACATTGTGAATTCCCAAAGTATGATAAGTACAATGGTAAAACCAATCCAATAGATCATGTGAGGGAATTTAGAACCATGAGCCTTGAGTTTTCACATGAAGAAACTTACTTGATGAGGTTGTTTCCACGTAGCCTAGGTGGACAATGTCTTGAATGGTTTTCCAAACTTGCACCACCATTTAAAATTTTTGAGGAATTAGTTAACAAGTTCATCACCCAATACTCTTATAACATCCAACATAATATAAAAATGAAAGACCTTTGCAACTTGAAACAGAAAAAGGGTGAATCATTCCTCACTTTTCTACAAAAATGGAGAAGGTTGTTTGCAAGATATTCTCATCCCATGCCTGAAAAGGAAAAGATGGAAATATTTATTGATAACCTAAATGACGAGATAAGCTACATATTACAATTACAATGCCCACCTACCTTCGAAAAATTGATTGAATAAGATTTGGTGAAAACAGGAGTCATTAAACTTTACAATGAAAACAATGCATCAAGCTCCTCTAACAATTATAACAACAATGATCAACCAAAGTTTTGGAAATGAAACAAAAATGTTGGTAAGAATGATGGTGTAGCTGAAACACAAAATGTAAAACTAGTATTCAACTTGATAGCAGCTGCCACCAAAACCAATCAAAACAATAATCCCACCGACAATCAAAACAACAACCAAAATGTCAATCAAAACAACAATCAAGGTAATGTTGAATCTAGAAGACCACCATATCAAGCATCCTCCAATCGAAGAATATTCACACCTTTGGGACAATCATCATAATTAGCATTAAAGGAACTTCTTGAAGCTAAAGTCATAACATTATCAGATGCAAGAAGTTTGGAACCACAAGTTAAGCCTCCATGGTGGAATGATGCACAATTCTGTGACTTTCATCAAAACAAAGTACATAAAACAAATGATTGCATGTAATTGAAACATTTGATACAAGACTTGATTGATAATAAGACCATATTCATGGAAGGACCCCAAACAAACAATGATCATGGAGCATTTAAGAACCCTCTACCAAACTACAATAAAAGGGGAGTCCTCTTCATAAAATACCAAGGGGAAAAAATGAACTATATTTATGATTCTACCATTCATTGTGTTGAGGTAGTTGAACATCAAACCAAGGACATTGAAATCAATGGCCAAAGAAACATTGCTACAACTAAAAAATCATCATCACGATATCAACACCGCCTCACATCAAATCAATGACCTTGTACCAATAAATTTGATCACCAACATTGTTGCAAGTGACAACAAAATTAATGTCATCAAAATCAAAGAAAAACAAGACAATTCACCAATCAATGCAATCACGAGAGGACAAGCCAAGGTAACATTGAAAGGAGCTACCCCTGCAACTCAATATAACATAGTGGATCAATTGCAGAAAATATCCACCTAAATATCCATATTGGAGCTTCTCAATATTTCACCAACACACAAAGAAATCCTAGAAGAAGCTCTAGTTGCCACCATGGTACCAAATAATCTTGAAGTTTTCTAATTTCAAGCTATGGTGGGACATTTGACCACACCTCACCGCCTCTCATTTTCCAAACATGATGATGTATCTATCACCCATTTGTACAATGCTACCCTCCACATTGAGGTCTTAATCCACAAACATTGGGTCAAGTGTGTTCTAATAGATGGTGGAGTTGGCCTAAATATATGTACTCTAAAACTCATCTGTGCACTGTGATACTCAAAAAATGCTATTGATCCTAGAAGGAAAATCACAATAAAAGAATATGATGATGAAGAGAGATCTTCCCAAGGGTTGAAAGTGCTACCTATTCAAGTGGGACCAGTTGTCAAAAACATAATTTTCCATGTGTTGGACAAACAATTAACATAAAACATACCCTTGGGATGTCCTTGGATTCATAAGATGTAAGCAGTACTAACAACTTATCATCAGTGTTTGAAATTTCCTTTCAACGGATATGAAATCACTATTGCAGCTGACTCCAACAATCCCCAATATTGCAACACACTTAAAACAACTCAAGACACTTTTGTGCCACATAATAGGGAAGATCCTAATCACAGCTCATCAAAAAATGAAAGGAAATTTAATTCCTTGTCAAAGTGGGTTGAGAAGAAGGATCAGTCAAAAGACAAAGGTATCAGCGGATCTACTCCACCAAACTAGGAAGGTCAACTCAATGCCTTATCAAAACAGGTTAAAAAGATCCAATTAAAAGACAAAGGCATGGGGGAATACTCATTTGAGCAATCCTTATGTTTATCACAACTTTCATCTTCTCCTAAGTCATATGGGCAGCCATCAACATCAAGACAACAATCATCACGACCAAACATGCTCTTTGATGGAAAATTTGTAAAAGCGGGCACCTTGGTGGATGAATCAGAAGACAAGGAGGTTTTAAATTGGTTGTACAAGGACAAAGAATCATCACAAGCATCAACCTCCAATGTACAAACAGAGCAATATGGAAAAGGGAAGACAATCTTGGAAAATATAGGATATGATGGAAAAAGTCCTATTGGTAAAAGAAAAGAAGGCATCATAGAACCAATACAACCAATCACAATGAATTCAAAGGATAAAATGAGATTAGGATATAGAGAAGAATCAAAAGAAGAAACCAGATAATAGGTTGTTGAGAGAATCCTCCAACTAAGAGATAGTTCTGAAATGGATTCCAATGAATATGAATGGGATTCCCTCTCTGAAGAGTCTTGTCATGATAAGGAAATTGATGTGATACAAAAGTATACACCAACACATATGCAGGGACAAAGCTCGAGTTCTAGACCACTTGAAATTGGATCACCGCATATCAATGACTCAAGTGAAGACGATCATACTTCGAGTGAGATAGATACTTCAGAAGAGAGTAACATCATAGACCTCAATATTGCTATCGAACACATTGACGATGTTGCCATCATGACACTTACCCCTTTTGACCTTAGCCAATTTGATGATTCCTTGCCATTGATACACCTTGAACTAATTGACTATCACCAAAATGAGTTTCTTGACATGTTTTTCTTTCCAAACGATGATGCCATTGTAAATTTCCTTTGCTCTGACAATCCTCAGATAGGTTCCACCAATGAATTTCATAATGAAGTTTCAAACAAGGGAAGTGCCAAATATTCCAACTGCAAAATAATGAATATAAAAAATAGATCTAATAGTGAAAACCATTTAATGGCACTATTAGATCAAGAAAAAGTAAAAATAAAGAACACATCTCAAGGTGAAAACCTCTCCGAGGTACCAAGAGATGGAACATTTGACACTCTTCCTGAACACTATTAGGAGAGATCTTCTGTACTGATTAAACCCACACAATCCATCAACATTGGTATAGCCAAAACAATCAAAATTTTACATCTAGTAGCATCCATGATAGAGGAAGAAAAACCAAGCTTCACCAAGTTCTTTGAAGAATGACAAGTCAACTTTGGTTTGTCCTATGTTGACATGCCAGGTATAGATCCAAATATCATCATGGATCATTTATCACTATCACCTGGAGTAAAATCAGTGAAACAAAAGTTGAGGAAAATGCATCCACACATCGCCCTCCTAGTAAAATCTAAATTGAAGAAACTATTGGATGTAGGATTTATCATACCTATTGACTATGTTGAGTGGATATCAAACATTGTGCCAGTTTCAAAACTAGATAAAAGCATCAGGATATGCATGGATTTCAGAGATCTCAACAAGGCTTGCCCGAAAGATGATTTTCCTCTACCTAACATTGACATCATCGTAGACTTGATAGATGGACATGAAATGCTTTCAATTATGGATGGTTTTTCTAGCTACAATCAGATAAAGATAGCACTCAAAGATCAAGATAAGACAACCTTCGCATGTTCTTGGGGCACTTTCTACTGGAATGTAATGCCTTTTGGGTTGAAAAATGCTGGAGCCACATATCAGAGACCTATGACCACCATCTTCCATGACATGATGCACACTTTTATGGAAGATTATGTAGATGAATTATTGGAAAAATCACTCATTAGAGAGGGACATCTAGAAATTTTAGACAAGATCTTCACCAGACTGGAAAAATTCAATGTGAGATTAAACCCCAAGAAATGTGTATTCGGTGTAACATCAGCTAAACTTTTGGGGTATATTGTATCAGCTAAAGGCATTGAGGTGTACCCTACAAAGGTCAAAGCCATCATGGAGATACCTCCTCTTAAAAATATCAGTCAACTCAGGTCTTTACAAGTATGATTCCAATCTATCAAGAGGTTCATTGTGCGATTGGCTGATAAAACTTATCCCTTTAAACACTTACTACACGAGAATGTCTCTTTCAAATGGGATGAAAAGTGTGAAGTAGCCTTTAATCAACTGAAGTAGTACCTGATGTTACCACCCATACTGGTACCACCAACCGAAGGAAAGCCTTTATACTTTACATTGCAAAAAATGAAGTATATTTGGGTGCTCTATTGGCATAGGAGGATTTCGCAGGAAAAGAAAGGGAAATTTATTACATCAACAGGACCTTGAATGGTTATAAGATCAACTACACCTTCATTCAGAAAGCCTGTTTGGTAATAGTATTTTCTACACAACAACTAAGACATTATATGCTGACTCACACCATCAAACTCATAGCTAAAATTGATCCCTTAAAGTATCTACTCAACAAAGCTACCCTAACAGGAAGATAGCCAAGTGGGTCATGATATTGAGTGAGCTTGATATCCAGTATGTGGACAGGAAAGCAATCAAGGGTCAAGCCATAGTAAATCAACTAGCAGAAGCACCATTACAAGGTGATCATCTAATGAGAGTTGAATTTCTAGATGTTGATGGCCTAATAGTGTCAACACAACAATGGATGTTATACTTTGATGGCTCTTACACACAACATGGATCAGGCGTAGGAATCTTATTTATTACACCTCAAGGACACACCATTCCAAATTCTTATAGATTAGTGTTTCCATGCACTAACAATACAGTCCAGTATGAGGCATTGATCATTGGAATCAAAGTAGCAGTCAAATGCAAGATCACAAAGTTGCATGTCTACGGTGATTCCCAACTAGTCATTAATCAAGTGAATGATGATTACCAAACAAAAGATGATAAATTGATGCCATATAAAAGAATGGTTCATGACTTCAAAATGTACTTTGTGGAGATCAAATTTGAGCAAATTCCTAGAGGCAACAACAAAGTTGTTGATGCTATGACAACCATTGCTTCTCTCTTGCAAATACCTAAAAAACAAGCCTGATATGAGTTTATGGTGGAACAACTATTTAACCTACCTATGACAAACCTGAATCTCAAGTCATCTACCATCTATTCAAGACTAATGCTTCTACCTACGAGAAAATCTACACCTATCTAAAATACAATACCCTCCCACCTGATTTATCTCAAAACCAAAAACAAAATTTTATCTGACAAGCAGCTCGACATACCCTAATAGCCAATGTACTTTATTGATGAGGTCTTGATGGTACTCTCCTTCGATTTCTAGAATGTAATGAAGTTGAAAATTCTTTATGCAAATTTCATGAAGGTATATGTGGCACACATTCAAGTGGCCTAACTTTAGCTAAGAAACTCCTACGTTTGGGGTATTACTGGCCAAATATGGAGAAGAAGTCATTTCAATATGTCAAAAAGTGCCCAAAATTTCAAATTCATGGAAACCTGATACATGCACTAGCACAAGAACTACAACCATTTGCATCAACATGGCCCTTTTGTTAGTGGGGATTGGATCTTTTAGGAAAAAATCATCCATCTTCATCAAATGGAAACAAGTTCATCATCACAGCCACAAAGTAATTTATAAAGTTGTTCCTTTGACCACCATCATAGGAAAACAAATTTTGTCCTTCATCCTGAATTATATCATCTATCAATATGGCATTCCTCAATCCATTATCATAGATAACAACAGACCCTTCAAGAATCGGGATGTCCAAGAACTTTGTGAGAGGTTTCATATCTAGCATCAATTTTCTACACCACACTATCCTCAAGGAAATGGCCAAGAAGATGCCTCAAACAAAATCATTCTGAAAATCCCGAAGAAAACTATCAATGATGCTAGATGTGATTGGAACATTCAACTGAAATCTTCTTTTTGGGCTTATCGAACCAGCATCCATACCTTGACAGGAGCCACACCCTATGCTCTAGTCTATGGATCAGAGGCCATTCTACCTATTGAGGTTGAGCTACCATCACTTTGTGTGTCACTAAAGGGGATCATTTTAGATGAAGACTATCAAGTTTTGAGGCTACAAGAGTTAGAACTTTTGGAGGAACGTCGTCAACAAGCAGTTGATCACCTGAAAGCCTATCAATGGAGGATATCCATAAGTTACAATCACAGAGTAAAGCCTAGAACATTTTAGGTAGGTGACTTAGTCTTGAAAGAAAATCCCCATAATCAACAGGATCGAGAAAAGAAGGGGAAATTTGAACTAAACTGCCTAGGCCCCTTTTTTGTTGTATCAGTCTTTGGATTAGGAGCATATTAGTTGTCCACACCAGAAGGGGGTTTATTTGATGAACCCCTCAACAACTTGCATCTCAAGAAATTATACACCTAATTCATCTAGTGCATTGAAAAGAGTCTTGAAAAAATACAAATACATTAGAAAATGTCCTAAAAAAATGGTTACCTTGATGAAAACCTAACAAAAAAGTGCCTTGGTAACAAAAAAATAACAAAAAAAAAGAGAAAAATACAAAAAAGTGAAAAATCAAAAAAATCAAAAAATCAGAAAAAGTGCAATAAAAATAAATAGTGAAAACTTAGCAACAGGCACTATTTGTGATACGTTAGCTTTTCCATCTATTTTAGCATGCTGACCATTTGCTTTTTCCATCAATCTTCCTATCATCAAAAAGCATTATGTACGTATCATGGCATTGCAGTCATGTCTCACCCTAGATTGGGGGCAATAAACTTTGAGCTTAAACCAAAAGAAAAATAGCATTTGGACAAACACAAAAAACATAATGATCATAGTAAAATCCAACATTGAGCATCAATCACAATCAGTAACACATCAACCATCCAAATCAAACAATCAAATCAATCAAACCAAAAGTAAACTTTAAATGGATGATGTTCCTTCTAAATCATGGCTTTATCATGTCAAGCATGTTTGTTCAACTATTATACTTTCCTTTTCGTTATCATATCTCTGGAGCACCTCAATGATGTATTGAACTAGAGGGGTCAAGAAGGAGTGTGATTTTTCTTTTTTTGTTGTCTGTGAGTTGATCATTACTACTGTGCAAATTGTCATAGGACATGCTCTAAAAAGTATCATTGATGACATTCTGAATTTGCATAGGAAAATGATTCACTCTTGTCTGTTTACGCAAGAAATGCTCAGGTCATCTTGGTTCAATTATACTTAGATGCTTGTGCTAACTTGCACTATCAAAAATCATGGAAGTAGTACTCAGGTGTTCATGGTCTAATTATACCATCGATGTTTGTACTCACTTTCAACATTTTAAAAGCTCAATGATGATAAAAAGCATGACAAATCGACTGTTGCAATGACAATCTGTGCATATTAGATCTGCATGGTTAAGTTAGATTGCATCCATGTTAGTTTTCATTTGTAGATATGGGGTTTCGAAAGCTTGAATAATTTCATAATGAGGTTATCTCTCTTATTAATGGATTGAGTACATTTGACATTACGAAAAACACATCAGTTGCATCATCATTTGCATACACTAGAAAACACATCAATTGCATCATCATTTGCATTCATCTATCCATGCATTACATCATAATATCCACATCAGAAAACATAAAAAATTAGTGCATTTCATCTCACTTGCATAATCAAAATCATTTCATTAAGAAGATTGAAAGACATCCAGCAGAGTAAGATTTCCAAGAAGCAAAAGTTGTTGAAGAACATGACTGGTAACGATATAATACCATTGTTATAACATCTAAAACCAGTAGTGAAGATGAATTTGTTATTACTCAAATCCAAGACTAACAAAGAACTAACTGGATCAACTTAATCATCACATGAATGCACATACACATCACACATCATTTGCATAATCAAATCCATCTCACATAGCATAAAACATCATTCATAAAGCATATAGAATCATCAATCATGCATTATCATATCATCATTACATAATCATCATGATCATCATCATATAAACATCATAAACACATAGAACTATTCACATGTGATCATTTCATCCATCATTCACACATTCATTGCATCATCTATTTGCATTAGAAAAGTACAAAAAACATAAAATCCATCACATGGGCATCATCCATAAAACATCATAAGCACATAGATCAATCATCATCATCATTGAATGTCATATATAACTCAAAATTATGTCAAATGTGCAAGGACATCCAAATATTGAGAGATACAACATCAAAAATGGTAGTGTATCATAGTGTCTCAACTAAATCAAAAAGTATACATCATCAACTATCTCAAAATACAACAAATATGTCGTCACATCAGAGCTATGTTGTGCTCCCCCCAGACGGTGTCGGCATCACTGGACTAGTGCCTCCCCCACTAGATGGACCTGCACTAGGATCTCTCTAATCTCCCAGAAGTGGTTGTGGAACACCTCTTCTAGTGGTTTGAGACTGGGACCTACCTGATCAGGACTGCGCATAACTCTCCCACTTCTCTAGAGGAAATGCGTCATGATATCTCACTCTATAAAACTTTGCCTCTTGCGTGGTACATTGTACCTCTCTGAAATAGTATGCTAAACCTGTGGCTTCTATGACTCTCTGTAGTCTCTCAGAAATTCCCTCTACCTGAGCCACCTATAGTCTCAAGTTGCCCTCTCAGTAGTGAGTGCAATAACTCTTCCTTGGACCTGTGTAAGCTGTCCATGTGCCTGCACATACTACTATCTCAAAACATCCCTCTATGTCATCAGTGCAGTAATCTATCCCTAAGCCTATGTAAGAAAAGCATGTACCTACTGTAACTAACCCTACAGTGTCTGCACCTACACCTATAATGTAGAAATATGAGAACGTTGTTGTTGTGAGGACAATCTAATCCCTACATGCTACTGTGATGTTGCAAGCAATGATTTCCTCTTTCAAGGCATTTGAAGTCTTGAACATCAAAATTTGGGCCACCACCACCCTCATCTCCTCCACCACCATCACCTTCATCTCCATCACCTCCATCTTCATCACCCCCATCACTATCATCTCCATCTCCATCCTTGTCATCACTGCTCTCTACATCCTCCTCCTCATCTCCTCCACCTCTCCACCAACTGCACCCATGACCTACTTCCCTCTCCTCCTCCTCTAACAATGGCACTAGCTCGTCTAGGATGGTGATCTATGGGAATGGATGTAAGAAAAGGTATTATGCATGCTCCTCTAATATCGAACCCTCAATGATCTCTGGAAAAACATCCCAAATGATGGCCTATAGACCTTGGAATACCGCAACTGTTGCATCATATGACGAAACAGGGTCGCATTCGTACGATGTTGTGCATAATGTTCCATGCTCTAGGGCATCCTCTCCACTTTGCCATACTACCTTAGTACCCTCAACAACAAGAATCTCTCAATGATAAATCGGGTCTGCCCAATCAGGTACATGGATTGACACAAAAATGGCATCTTAGTGTCATCCTCCGTTCACTGCTCACAATCAAGATACGATTGCCATGTCACCAACTCTAAGTCATCAAGAATACTCCTCCAATACTCCAGTTTACCCAGCCTAGGCTGAGCAACTAGACCTACATAAACATGTACATACGATCTCATCGTGGGTCATTGTCTATCTCTAACTGGATGGGTCACCGTTGTATGCTCCCAGGCCTAGACCTGAAGCAATGTGACCCCAGCTGATAAACTAGCTGCTCAGAGGTAAACTGCCTAGTGTAAATCATGGTACTGATGAACGAGCATGCAGGATCCCTAGGCATATCAAGTACCCTGAGTGATCATGCTCTCAAGAATACTGCCCCATCCAACTGAAAGTCCCTTTGACCTACGATCAGGACAAAGAAACCCTCCAATGAATCTAACAAATACAAATGGCAATGTGGCATAGGCATTGACTATCTCTCTCAAAGGGATCTCGTAGCCGCATATTTTATCATCCTCAAATACTCTCCTCAATGCATCGGTCCCTCCCTTCTCATGAGAATCATATAAGACCATCTCTCCAACAACAGGTATCCACAAAATCTAATAGACATCCTCCAGATTCACTATGATCTTGCCAGTGGGAAAATGAAAGGTGTTACGCTCACTATGCCACCTCTCTGCTAAAGCTATCAACAAACCCCTATTGATCCTAATCTGTGGCATATCTATCAAAGAGGACTATCCACATCATGTAATTTGAAAGCTACCTCAGGTGGCGTTAGGTGTGGAATCAACTCCCACATCCTAGGGAAACACTCTCGAATCTGTGAACTTTTCAAAGGCTCCTATCATCACAAAATTGCAAATTAACCAATAAATCAATTGACATCAATCAACCTATCAATCTAAATAACTCTGGTGAGACTTTGATCAAATCTTGTGAGCATCAATCTATCATTCAACCTCGTCTATCATGAGGTTTAGCAATCAATCTCTCAATTTGATCTTGCCTATCATGAGGTCAATCAATCAATCAACCTATCATTGATACTTGCCTATCATGAGGTCAATTATCATCATCCTATCATTGAATCTCACCTATCATGAGATCAATGGACATCTAGTTTATCAACATCATCAATCATCATCAAATCAAAGGTTGATGCGATCAAACATCATTGACATCAAGGAGTCTAATCAAAAAATTCATCAATCTAGTTTAAATTTCACCAATGTGCTAGAACAGTGCTTCAATGCGCTAAAAAACTCTATGCACCAGAAAAATTCATGAATGCACCGAAATAGGGCTTCAATGAGCCAAAACCATGAATGCACTACATCATTTATCCTATGCGCTAAATCTGGACATGGTTGCACTAAATCTACCTATTAACTAATCTATTAGCCCTATGCACAAAAATATTCCGCCTATGTGCTACTTCTACCAATATGCTATAGCATTCACTCAATGTGCTAAAGTATATCATCTACACGCTAAATCTACCAATGTGTTATTATAGTCATTCAATGCGCTAAATCCCTAACCCTAAGCACTAATTTATTCTATGCGCTAGAAAAGTTCATCAATGTGCTACATCGGGTTTTCAATGTGCTAAAAGATTTTAAGCTAAATTTAAAATGTGAAAAGAGTGAGAAAATGAATTGCACAAATTATGAGGAGGTTTTTCGGGGTACATACCAGAGGTCTGTACGCTGTCGAGCGGTTGTGATGTTTGATGCACTCAAACCAATGCATGTGGTAAGGAATCACCATTTTGCTCCAAGTTGCTAGATCACTCAATCACTCTCAATTTCAAAATCCACAATGCACAAATGAAATGCAAAATCACCTTTTTAACCTTTTTAAGGTTAATTAAGTGGGATTTTTATGGTGTTGTTTTATTTTATTTTTCAAAAAGGACTTAATTGATTATTTCATCACCTAGTGACTTATACATCATTTTTTGGGAGATAAATCATTTTTGAATCACAAAATTTTGAAATCATTAGAAAATCATCAAAATTTCAAAAATTTCAAAAAATCCTAAAAATTCAAAAATTTACTGATTTTTCTCCAGAGGGGGCATATATCTGTCATCCCCTCAAAATCAGCATCTAGGGCATCAATTTGCTTTTTGTCGCCATCAGCAACAATTTTTTCTTTGAAGCAATGTGTAAACACATTACTTCAAAGAGGGGAAAAATGTATACACCTAAAATCAGCCAAAACAATTAATTAATTAAATACAAATTATTTAATTAATTAGCCCTTTTATTTCATCTACTTATAAATAAATTCTCAATTTATTTATATAGTTCACACTTTTATAAATTCTTCATCTTAAACCACATTCTTCTAAATTTAATTAAATAAACAAATGTCTATAGTTTGTTTTTATTTAATTAAATATCTTCTCACTAAGTTTGAATAATTTCAAAATCAAATTTAGTCACATGTCTACAACACTTTTTGGCCACATCATCAAATGTCACATGTATTTAAACATGACTAATATTTAAATGGCATTATTCTCAACCCATTCCATAACAAACTTTTGACACATGGCTTTCTCACACACTTTATTCTCTCATACATTTGGCATGTTGCCTTTGGTCAAGGGAACATCCTCCATGATTCTTTCATCTCCACCGTTCATCTTTCATGTTTGAATCTTGATCATTGATTGCTACCACATCACAAGATGCTTTGGAAATCCTATAAATACAACCTCTTGCTACAACATTTTACATCCCATCTTTGAGTAAACTTATTATGCAGGAATAACATTGGAGCATTTGGAGCATTTAGAATTTGAGTTTAGAATATTTAGCATTTATCATTTGAGCATTGTAGTATCATGTCCATAGTTACATTTTAATTACCATCTTAGCTTGTATACAACATTTTCATCATATAATCTAGCATCATTATCCATTTTCATAATTACCATTATCATTTGCATCATGCAATATCATGTAGGAACCTAGATTCTTGCATTCATAGCATCTCGTTTCTTAAGTTTTCATCCAAACTAGTCATAGTGCATACACAAATCTGAGAGCACTAATGATTTAAAGGATTCTTGAGAATAGAGAACAATGGAACATTTTTAGAGATTTGTTTTGTTGCAAGTAGATTAGTTTTATGAATCAAATCTTTAATGTAATATGTCTCATTAATGTTTGTGTGTTTTATTATTGATTTAATAACTCTCACAATTTCACACATACAGGAGGAATAGGTTGAGAAGCAGTAAGGGGAGTTAGATCAAGAGCCTCAGTTGCAAGACTCTTCTCGTTCACTGCTTTGGGGGTAGGAGTGGTAGGGGGCTGCGGAGGTCAAGACAAAGAGGACTCTCCTCGAGAGACCTTCTTCCTGTTATAGTAAACGGGTCTAGGCTTTGTCGGCAGAACAGGAAGTTCAAATGCAGGAAGCTTAGGTTTTTGCCAAGTGGGTAACATAGGATTCTCCTGCAAACGAGGAGAAAAATCTAATGGTACCACAGCAGAGCAAGAAGACATGTTAGACTAACTAGTGGAATAGGAAGGAGGATCTTGGTACCGCTTCTCTTCTTCCTTCCTTCATTCCTTAGCAGCATCACTATCATATTTTAAGCAGGCCCTATTTGAAACAGCATAAGGTGACGAAGGGTATCTCACTTTCGGCCTTAGGTTTCCTTTCTTGTATTTCTAATATGTTCAATGTAGAAGGTCCATTCTAGAAAGAAGAGGACCAATGAGCGCAGGCCAAGAGTAGTCCAAGGAGTAGCTACCACGAGCACCTGGTGGTCTATAACCAATGTCATGGATTACGTGTATGAAACCCCCGTGGATAAATTTTAAACATTTATGCACAACCGAGGGTATCGCGTTCTAATGGCAACACAAGGGCACACAACTGAGAGGAGGGGTGAATCAATTGTCACAGAATTTCAAACTTATTCAACTTATTAACCTTATTTTTAGATCTGATTAATAACCATGAAAGCCTAAATCAACAACACATCATAAACACACATAACAACAATATTTTTTATGTGGAAACCCTATTAGGGGAAAAACCACAGTGGAGGTTAGTCCACAAGATTATACCCTATTAAAATTATAAAGAAATATGAATGGGGAATGCACATGCATTCAAGCTCACTACCTAGAGCTCACTGCTCAATTACAAAAGGAAGACTCACTATCTTACAAAATATTTTGGATTACATCCACATGATTTTGAACTAAGAAAATAGCATCTATTAATTCCTTATTACAGTTTTGATTAAGCACATGAACACTTCTTCACTCTTCTTCACTCTTCTTCAAACTTTTCTCTACCTTTGAAATATTTAGAACATTATTCAAACACACCATGCACTCAAATTCTATAAACAATTGCTTATATATATTTGCAACAAGAAATTACATTGTTACATGTCAGCCCCAATAAAATAATAAAATGAATACAAACTGTCGGCCCAAAACAATAAAGATTATTAATGCAAATCAACCAAGATTGGCCACAACATAGTGAAGACCCAAAATAAAATTCTCAAATATGAATGGCCTTCAAAAATTACTCCTCAAAGATCCACAACACGCTACAACACCCTATCGGTCAAGAATATGAAAAACATGAACATGGAAGATAAAATCTTGAATCGTGAGCACAATTATCAATGCAGACATGCAACATAGATAGAGAATGATCTAGAAACATCCACAAATATCATGAATCACTAGAGAAGCATCCACAACAAATGATCTTGCTAAAATCTCATCACCTTCATTCAGGAACACCAATTGAAGTAACAGAAAAAATGTCAGAATACAAATCTTCATGCAGATCTTTGAAACTTAATGTGGATAAAATAGACATACTCAAAAAGAAACCCTTTAATCCACAACCACTGATCATCAACTTACTGAACTAACCAACAGACTGAAATTCACTTCACCACTAACAACCTTCAACTTATTTCATTACAATTTTCTCAATATCCTCGACATATATAGCTTCTAAGAAATTAATTCCAATAGATTTTACATCAATGACAACCACATATCAGCAACACAACCACAACATCCAACAATCTCCCCCTTTGGCATTTATGGAAACACATGATGTGAAAAACACTATCAACGCAACTATCTTCATCACTTACTCCCCCTTAGGTTCTAACTCTTTTCTCCTCAACTCTTCTCCCCACATGACTCTTCTCCTTAGATAATTCACATTTTTTCATCTTCTCCCCCTTTGACATCAATGACAAAGATCTCTTTCTCCACACAAGCTTTGAACCACATATTTGGACATTTGACTACTCCCCCTGAGTAGCAACCACCACAACATCAATCTGGATCAAGATATGACTATGAAATGCATGGATTGATGCAAGTCAATGCATCTTAGTTCTGTTTAGGAGGGGTAATCAGCCCTAGCTTCCCTCTGAGATACTCAAAATTATCCTTAGGCAACGACTTTGTAAAGATGTATGCAATTTGTTCCTTAGTAGGCACATACTCCAATCTGACTTCCTTTTCACTCACCTTCTCTCTCAAAAAGTGAAACTTGATAGATATATGCTTGGTCTTTGAATGTAGCACCAGATTCTTAGAAATGTTAATTTCACTTGAACTATCACAGAATATAGCAATCGGTTCATCATACACAACTCTTATATCCTTCAACATCTACTTCATCCACAATACTTGAGTACAATTGTTAGAAACAACAATACATTTTGCCTCTGCAGTAGATAAAGAAATGGCATTCTGCTTCTTACTTAACCATGAAATCAGCTTCTTACCCAAGAAAAATGTACCACCACTATTTCTCTTTTTGTCATCCACATCACCTGCCCAATCAGCATTAGTAAAATTACTCAAAGTAATATCATCATCTTTAGGATACTACAAGAAAAAATAAATTGTCCCCTTCAAGTATTTGAAAATCCTCTTCACAGTAGTTGCATGAGATTCCTTAGGATCAACTTGAAATCTTGAAACAATGCATACAACATTCATGATATCTAGTCTAGTTTGAGTCAAATAAATCAATCCACCAATCATTGATATGTATCTAGTCTAATTTGCTTTCGAATAATCATCATCTTGTGTCAACTTATATCTAGTCACCATAGGTGTGCCAACTGGTTTTGAATCTTCTGTACCAAACTTCTTTAGAAATTATTTCACATACTTGGACTGAGATATGAAGATCCCTTTATCTAGCTGAGTAATTTGCAATCCCAAAAATAATTTCATCTCACCAATCATATACATCTCAAACTCATTTTTCATCTCATCAACAAACTTCATGCACAAACCATCATCTCCTCCAAAAATGATATCATCAACAAAGACTTCAAAAATCAAATCTTTATCATGATTAATCTTGAAATACAGATTATTACCAGTAGTACCTTTATTGAATCCAAGCTTTAACAAATACTTGTCCAATATGGCATACCATGCTCTTGGAGCTTGCATAAGTCCATATAATGCTTTCTTCAAATGAAAAATCATATCTTCCTAATCATTTAATTGAAATCCATCGAGTTTCTCAACATACACCTCTTCTTCAAGTTCACCATTTAGAATTGTTGACTTGACATCCATCTGATAAACCTTGTAGTTTTTGTAAGCAACATAAACAATAAATAGTCTCACAGCTTCAATCCTAGCAACAAGGGCAAAAGTTTCTTCAACGTCAATTCTTCCATTTGAGAATATCCTTTACACACCAATCTTGCTTTGTTTCTAACAACTTCACCTTGCTCTTTCAGCTTGTTTCTAGAGACCCATTTAGTTCCAATTATATTTTTGTCCTTAGGTCTAGGAACAAGAATCCATGTATTATTCTTCTCAATTTATTGTAATTCTTCTTTCATTTCTTCCACCCAATGTTCATCTTTGCATGCTTCATTCACACTATTAGGCTTAGTCTTTGAAATTAGACAATATTCTTTTGCAATTTCTCTCCTAGTCTGAACACCTTTGTTGTTATCACCTATAATATGATCTTCTTAATGATTTAGTCTTGCATACCTTGGAGTCTTAGGATGTTCTTAAACTTTTGGCTCTTGTGATCTCTCTTCTGCATTTTCACTAGTTCCTTCCTCTTGATTTTCTTGATTCACCAAAATTATCTAAACTTGATTTTGAGTCTGAACTTTCTTTCTTATCACTGAACTATTATTTTGATCATCTGAATCATATCCATAGGTTCTGGATGGTCTAACTATGTCCTCATCAACCTTGACATTTGCACTTTCAAATACTTTCCTTAGTCTCTTATTGTAGCACCCGTAGGCCTTACTCTTAGTAGAATAACCAAGAAAGATTCCTTCATCACTCCTAGTATCAAACTTTCCTATATCTTCATCTCTTCTTATATAGCATTTGCTCCCAAAGATTTTGAAATATCTAATAGTAGGCTTATGACCAGTCCATAGCTCAAAATGGGCCTTACCAGTATCACCTTTCACTTATACCCGGTTGAGGATGTAAAGAGCAACACTCACATCTTCTCTCCAATAGATATGCAAAACATTTCCTTCCAACATCATAGTCCTAGTAGCATCTTGAATTGTCTTGTTCTTCATTTCCACAACACCATTTTGCTAAGGGATCTATGGGTCATATAATTGTCTCTTTATCGCATGCACTTCACAAAAGGAATTAAACTCATGGGAAGTGAATTCACCACCTCTATTTGATCTCAAACATTTAATCTTCAGACCTGCCTGTGTCTCAACCATAGCCTTAAAAGTCTTGAATTTATCTAGATCTTTAGATTTCTCCCTTAAGAAAGTAACCCACATCAATCTAGAGTAATCATCAATAAGTAACATGAACTACCTATCTCCTTGTAAACTTTTTATTCTAGAAGGACCACACAAATTAGTATGAACAAGCTCCAACACTTCTTTTGAACAATGTTGTCTGCTCTGAAATGAAATTCTAGTTTGCTTCCCTAACTAACATTCCTTGAATATAGTATTAGAAGGCTTTACCAACTTAGGAAGATCTCTCACTACCTAAGTGGAGCTTATATTGATAATATTTTCAAAGTTTACATGACACATTCTCCTATGCCACAACCAACTTTCATCAACTTGAGCAATCATACAATTTTTACTAACAACATTCAGGTGAAAGATGTTACCTTTTTTTTTTGTACCTGAACCAATCACATTTCCAAATTTTCCCAATATTCTACACTTTCCATTCTTCAATTGAAGATTGTATCCCTTATCAACCATTTTTCTGACACTTAAGAGATTATGCTTCAAACCTTCCACATAAAGAACATCATCAGTATTATTTTTAGCATCAATAGAAATGGATCCTCTGCCATGGATTACACCTGCTTTGTCATCACCAAATCTTACAACACCACCATCATACTTTTCTAGGCTCACACACTTTTATCACCTGTCATGTGATGAGAGCATCCACTTTCAATCACCCATTCATCTTTCTCTTCAACTCTGGCCGCTAGAGCTTTCTCCACAATTGAGCAACTAACATATTTAGTAGGGGTTGGATCATTTTCCTTGATAGCAATAAATACCCATTCATCTTCACTTGCATTCCCTTTATCGGATTCATCATCTATCACACCTTCATCAATAGCATAATAGCACTTTCTTTGAAATCTAGGCTTGTTAGGTTTTGGCTTTAGGGACTCTTTCCAGACACCTTGATGCAAAATGACCTATCTTATTGCAAGAGAAACATTTAATAGGAAATTTCCCTTTATACTTACCTTCTCCTCTAGCTTCTCTTTTGATAATAAGTGCTTCAAGCTCCTCTAGTTTTCTCTCCTCTTCTTCAATCTCTTGCATTTCCTCCTCATACTTGAATACCTTTCTAGATGAACTTTCACCTGGATCATATCTCTATTTATCTCTTCCAAAAGTAGTAGCTTTGAATGTGGATTCTATCTTAGGAAAAGCATCACCAAACTCACTTAACTCAAAAGTAGTAAGCTTACTAATCAACATGTCTCTGGTTACATTTGTTACAGTTTGGATCTCCTCAATAGTTGTAGCTTTGACTTTGTATGCAACATGAAAGGATCTAAGCACTTTAGCAACAATCTCTGATTCTTCCAATTGTCCACCAACACATCTAATACCACACACAAGTTCATTCACTCTTTGCATGAAAGTAGTAATGTTCTCATCATCACCCATTGTCAACATTTCATATTTCCCTTTTAACATTTGTAACTTAGCAATCTTCACATTAGCATCACCTTCATACAAAGTTTCCATTTTTTTCCAAATCTCATAAGCAGTCTTTAGATCCATAACATTTGTCATCTCAAAATCAGTCAAGGCACTCAACAATGCTTCCTTAGCCCTAATATTGTGCTCATCATCCCTAATCTCAGTAGTAGTAGTATGACCATTCTGAGGAATAACATACCTATTGCTTGCAATGATCTAGTAGGGTTCACCAATGCATCTCAAATGGAACTCCATTCGAGTCTTCCATAGAGAATAATTTTTTCTATCAAATCTCAAACTATCCTTCTTGTATGTCACCATCCTGGATCACCTCAAGTTGTTAAACTTCTTCCAAGGAACCTGCTCTGATACCAATTATTGGCAACACAAGGGCAAACAACTGAGAGGGGGGGTGAATCAGTTGTCACAAAATTTCAAACTTATTCAACTTATTAACCTTATTCTCAGATCTGATCAATAACCATGAAAGCATAAATTAACAACACATCAAAACACACGTAACACCAATATTTTTACGTGGAAACCCTGTTAGGGGAAAAACCACAATTGAGGTCAGTCCACAAGATTATACCTTATTAAAAGTATAAACAAATATGAATGGGGAATGCATATGCATTCAAGTGCACTTCCTAGAGCTCACTGCTCAATTACAAAAGGAAGACTCACTATCTTACAAAAGATTTTGGATTACATCCACAGAATTTTGAACTGAGAAAATAACATCTACTAATGCCTGATTACAGTTTCAGTTAAGCACATGAACAATTCTTCACTCTTCTTCACACTCTACTCTACCTTCAAAAGATTTAGAACATTATTCGCACACACCATGAATTCAAATGGTATAAACAATTGCTTATATATATCCACAACAAGAAATTACATTGCTACATGTCAGCCTCAATAAAATAATAAAATGAATACAAATTGTCAGCCCAAAACAATAAAGATTATTAATGTGAATCAACTAGGGTCAGCCACAACATAGTGAAGACCCAAAATAAAATTCTCAAACATGAACTTCCTTCAAAAAGTACTCCTCGAAGATCCACAACATGATACAACACCCTATCGGCCAAGAAAATGAAAAACATGAACACGTAAGAGAAAATATTGAATCGCAAGCACAACGATCAATGCAGACATGTAATATAGATAGAGAATGATCTAGGAACATCCAAAAACATCATGAATCACCAGAGAAGCATCTTCAACAACTGATCTTGCTAAAATCTCATCACCTTCGTTCAGGAACACCAACTAAAGTAACAAAAAAATTGTCAGAATACAATCTTCATAACTCAATTAAATCTTCACGCGGATCTCTAAAACTTAACATGGATTTAAACTAGATATACTCGACAAGAAGCCCTTTAATCCACAACCAGTGATCATCAACATAATAAACTAACCAATAGATTGAACTTCACTTCACCACTGACAACCTGTAACTTATTTCATTACAATTTTCTCAATATCCTCAACATATATAGCTTCTAAGACATTAATTCCAATAGTGTTGACATCAATGACAACCACATATCACCAACACAAACACAACATCCAACACATTCATCACCATCAACCAAGGGATACCCAACTTTACTCTAAAGATTTCAGACCTAGGGATAATGTCAAACAGGAGTTTCATGGATTTAGGTCCAACCAAGACTAACAAGACAATACTACCCAAAGGGGGCACAGAAAGCCCATCATGCATGCAGATGGTGCTCACAGGTGTGCCATACCCATCTTTATGTAATAAGTTAATCAACATAATCTCCTCAATTATTATGTTTACTTCTGATGTTGGATCAACGAGAACACCAGCTACGATGTTTCCATTGATCCACATAGGAATATAGAGAGGAGATGGTTCCTTGTTAAAACCCATCGGCAAGTCCTGTGAAGTAAAGGTTATACCAGTACCACTGTCCATAGGCTGCGTAGAGGGAATAGGTTGATGTAGGAAGGAGGCCATTACGCACACTAGATGATACCTTCATAGAGTCCCAAAGGTTGAAGGATAAGATAGTGACCCAATTAAGCTTTTGTTATGCAACACCTTCAGAACCTTCCAACTATGCAAACTAGGGGTCACAAGTTGGGTTGTAACGCAATAGCCTTACAACACTCACACCTACAACACTCCTAGAGCACAAAGAAAGGAATTGTTAATATCAAAAAATAGAACCAAAATGGTTCACATTGGGTTCACCAAAAATGTAAGAGAGGAGGACCACCACGTACAAGGCCCCAGGTCACGGAAGGCCAAGATGTGGAAGGCTTCCCTAACTTACCTCAGCTTAACAGGATGTTAGGATATGCGGGATGAGAATGATGAGGACTAAAAGTTCCATCAGTTAATCTATAGAACTGAGATACAGAACGGGGCTAGGCAAGTTGGTTTTTAGGTTCAACACTGCTCCTTAAGAAGCTCTTTGTTTGAAGATGAAAGCGCAGTCTTGGGATGACAGCACGACATGCTAGTGTCTCTCAAGTGCACTGGTGTCCGTACGGCCAACCAACTATAGAGACAAGGTCAAACCTAAGAAAACAAGCTAACCTAGCTAACTATTACTAAAGGGCCAAAATAAGGTGATAAAGTAAAAAAAATACTCTCTAATGTGATAAAGCAAAAATGTAAGAGTTAAGGTGGCAAGAAGGATCTCACAAAGAAACTCATTCACTAGCTAGCTCCTTGAGAACACACTCACCTACACACAAAGAGGAGGAGAATTTTGGGTGGTTGTATAGGGACCTGCCTCAGTTAGACCCCCTTCAGGTTTTTCCACCTCCATGGACAGCCAAGAAAGCAAGTATGATAAAGAAAATACTATAATAGAGAACACCAAAACACTACAAAATAGTAAGTGTGCTTACTGAACCAAGCGATAGAGGAGAGGAAAGGGAAGCTTACCACCTTCACCAAGAGTGCTCAAGGCTACTTGGGGGAGAAAATGAGAGTACTCGAACCTCTACTGCAATGGTGTTGTCCCAAAATTTCACTATCAAATTGATTGAGTAAAGTTGTCGCTGCAATGGAGTGCAAGTAAAGAGTGAAGGGACTAAGTTGAATGCATGTAGAAGGAAAGAATTTAAAATGGAGATGAAGAAAATGGCCATATGTAGGTCGGTCAGCCAAAGAGGGCATTACAACTTGACTCCCAATGAGAAGTGTAATGCCTCTACAGGTTCAGTCGCAGGAATCTGCTAGGGATGTAAGTGTGTCGTGCAGAGGTCTGTGCACCACCTGGGAATCCCCGACAGAAACTCCTCCACCAACGCTCAAAAAAATCACCAAGTGTGATGAAAGTAGTAGGCTTAGGTGTAATTAAGCCTCTGAACTTTGTTTGAACTAAAGTGGAGAAGGGAAAAAGGGGAATTTGCATTAGGAGTGCAAATTCACTCTTATAAAAGTAGAGGGTTGAAAATTGACGGTATAGGGTTGAGGGTTTAGGGTATTGGGTTGAGGGTAGAGGGTTGAGGGATTAGCATTGAGGGTCCAATGTATAGGGTAGAGAGTATAGGGGTTGAGGGTTTAGGGTTTAAGGGTTTAGGGTTGAGGGATTAGAGTTAAGGGATTAAGGGTTTAGGGTTTAAGGGTTGAGGGTTGAGGGATTAAGGGTTTAGGGATTATGGGTTAAGGTTTGAGGGTTTAGGATATTGGGTCAAGAGGGTAGAGGGTAGAGGGTTTAAGGGTTTATTGTTTAGGGTTTAAGAGTTTAGGGTTGATGGTTTAGGGTTTAAGGGTCAAGAGGGTAGAGGGTTTAACAGTTTAGGGTTTAAGGGTTGAGGGTTTAAGGTTTGAGGGTTTGAGGGTTTAAGGGTTGAGGGTATAGGGTTGATGGATTACAGTAGAGAGGGAGGGATGGATAGAGGAAGAGATAGAGGGAGAAGTGAGATAGAGAGAAAGAGAGAAGAGGATAGAATGAGAAATATACATGAGAGTTGAGGGTCTAATGTATAGTGTAAAAGGTTGAGAATTGAGGGTATAGGGTTGATGGTTTAGGGTATTGGTTTGAGGGTAGAGAGTTGAGGGTATAGGGTTGAGGGATTAGGGTTGAGGGTCCAATGTATAGGGTAGAGGGTATAGGGGTTTATGGTTTAAGGGTTAAGGGTTGAGGGATTAAGGGTTGAGGGTTTAGGGTTTAATGATTGATGGTTGAGGGATTGGGGTTGAAGGATTAAGGGTTTAGGGATTACAGTTTGAGGGTTGAAGGTTTAGGGTATTGGGTCAAGAGGGTAGAGGGTTTAAGGGTTTAGGGTTTAAGGGTTGAGGATATAGGACTAAGAGATTATGGTAGAGAGGGAAGGATGGAGGGAGGGAGACATGGAGGGAGAATTGACATAGAGATGAGAGAAAAGGAGGGAAGTTAAAAGATAGATGAGAGTTGAAGATCTAATGCATAGGGTAGATGGTTGAGAATTGAGGGTATAGGGTTGAGGGTTTAGGGTTGAGGGTCAAGGGTAGAGGGTTGAGGGTAGAGGGTTGAGTGTATAGGGTTGAGGTTCCAATGTATAGGGTAGATGGTATAGGGGTTGGGGGTTTAGGGTTTAAAAGATTAGGGTTGAGGGATTAGAGAGAGAAGGGGAGTGAGAGAGATTTGAGAGAGGGAGAGGGGTTTGAGGGGGAGAGAGGGAGTGGGAGAGATGGAGATGGAGTGAGAAGGACTTATCTAGGTACAATGGGAGGGAAGGTTGACAGAAAGGGAGTGGGAGATAGAGGGTAGGGTTCTTGAGGGAGAGACCTAACAGAGATAGAGGAGGTATGAGAGAGATAGTTGAGAGAGAGTGAGGGAGGGAGTGGGAGGGAGATGGAGTGGGAGATAGAGGGATAGGAGAGAGATAGAGGGAGTGAGAGAGGGAGAGGGGTGAGAGGGAGAGACTAGAGAGAGTGGGAGAGTGAGGGAGTGAGAGAGAAGGAGTGGGAGAGAGATAAAGGGAGAGAGAGAGAGATTAAGGTTTAGGGTTTAGGGTTTAAGGGTTGAGGTATTAATGGTTTAAGGGTATAGGGTTGAGGCATTAGGGCTTAAGTCATAGTATCAAGGATTGAGGGTTTAGGGATAGGGTTTAGGGTTAAGTGAGAGACCTAGATGGCTAAGGAGGGATGGATGGCTAAGGAGAGAGAGAGAGAGAGAAAGAGAGAAAAATTTTAGAAAACCAACTTTTTCATAATGTGAGTGTGTTTTGAAGAAGTTGAGATATAGTCATTTTTTATAGAAAGCCTAAACGCACTTGCATTATAACATGAGCATGTTTTAGCTTGCTCTAAATATGGTAAAAAAAATTAGCACACTCGTTATCTAGGACCACATACTCTGATATTCTCTTGGTTATGTGCATGTTCTAACAAAAAGAAGTTTTTTGATATAGTTGGGAAGTGTCCATGCAAATATTTCACATTCTACCACCTCTGCATGAACTTTCCACCACCTTTTTATAGTTTTCAAACTTAGGAAGGAGGAAATAACAAAGTTTTCACATCAAATTTATAATAATATCAATTCAAGTCTCAATTTTTGTAGTGTTGCAATGTTAATTGTGATTGAATTGTAAGAATTTAACATTATACATTGCTTATTTGTATTGTTGTTAGTAATTCTATTCAAGAGTGATAGAATGCTGAAAAGGAAACAAGCTTGTGAAAATCTCAAATTGTTGAGGAGTTTGATGCAAGAAGAAATAAAGACTACATAATTGGGTAGAAATCCTCCATTCGAATCTTTGTTTATTAGGTATGTGAAGTATTTATACATTTCTTTTACATTTTCCTTAATTCTATTATGTTTTTTTATCATCACTTTGTTGAAAAGTCCGGATAACTAAGAGGGGGGGTGAATTAGTTATTATAAAACAATTTTCTTAACTTTAATTCATCCGGAGCAAGCATAAATCAATCAGATAATAATCAAACAGATATGAACATGAAAGCACATAACAACACCATGCATAATGAACACTAGAATTTACGTGGAAACCCAAATGGGAAAAACCATGAAGAATACTAATTCTGAATTATAGAACATTGGTTAAGGTTACATCGGTTAGGGTGATTTTTATAAGGGCTCACTACCAAAATGCTCATTGCTGTTAAGGCTCACTATTGGTGGGCTCACTACCCGGCTATTATAGCCATAGATCAAAAGGATCACTAAAAAAAATGAACTGATGAAGCTGCATCTACATATGCATGAAGTTAGTCCTGGTTTAAAGCACAATATTTGTCTACAAAAAATTCAGTCAAGAATCTTCTTCCTGCCTTCCTTGCACAACCTCTACAATTCAAATTACTTCTTCCTATCACTTTCCTTCAGCTTCCTTCTCTATTTCTTGTCACATAATCCTTTGTACCATTTTTCTCTATTCGCACTCACTTCTTCCTTCATCAAACAAAATCAAATTTTACTTATACCATTCCATTTCCTTCATAATCTCCTAAGTCGGCCTAGCAAAACATGTTAGCTTTGAAGAACAACCTTGAAATATTCAATAAGGCTTGGCACACTAGCGCCAGACCCCAAAGATAGGTCTCACATAAAGATCTTGTTACCACATTACCATAAGACCCATAAATAGGTCATACATAAGATAGCATACTTAGCAAAAGATATAAAACTTTGAATTACATGAAATATATTCTAGAGCTGATTGGAATTCCATAACCAAGACCAAATATTGATTACCACCAATTTTTGTATCAACCAAAGAAACACAATTAGACACACTAAAACTTGTAACATTCCACATGAATGTCTGGATAGCATAGATACCTGGAATAAGCTTTGAGCACAACAACCAACATTAAAAAATTAGTCTCCATTCTTCTGCATCAATTGTCTTCCACGGATGTCCCAAAAAGAACTACTTCCATATCCAGAACAAGGATAATATCCATACTATACAACATCATAGCACATGAAAGGATAGATCATTTATGTATATTATCCAGAGCACAACCTTCTAGATCCCAAGTTTTGACATCAATGACAACAATGCTAAACCATCTCAACAACTTCTCAACAATCTCCCCCTTCGGAATTGATGGAAAAATAACAAAAAACTCAAAAATACAAAACTCCAAAACTCCAAGTGCTGCCCCTTTGTCAAGCAAATCAATTCCTCTTTTTCTTTTTCTTTTTCTCTTCATT
This sequence comes from Sequoia sempervirens, assembly GCA_007258455.2. NCBI lineage: Eukaryota > Viridiplantae > Streptophyta > Pinopsida > Cupressales > Cupressaceae > Sequoia > Sequoia sempervirens. The sequence goes on from VDFB02179234.1 coordinate 60,928,855, forward strand.
TCTCTCCCCCTTTTTTCCATTAAAGGAAAAGGGCCAACTAAGAGCATTTAGGAAATCAAGTAAAAATAACACTTTTCACACAAAAAAAAATCTTGTACCATTCTCTCACAATTGGAAGAATCCTCTTCCTATTAGAAATGTGTGCCTCAATCATCATAGGTTGTAACCTCTATTGGAGCAAAGTCGATATGACATCTAGCATGTCTAGTCGACTAGCAGCTTTGACACATTGGTGTCTTCGCTATGACCTAGCTTTTGTCTCATCGAAGGATCATATCGTTGTGACAAGAAGCGTTCGGTGTGACCTCTTAGCGCCCATGGAGATCTTTGGCTGATAGGCCATTCTATCAATTATCGTTGAGACCCTTGGCTGAAAGGCTTAGTTCGGGAAGAATTCTGGATGGTGTGTTTGAGTCTCACCAATAGGATGTTTTATTTTATAGTCTTCAAGGTATCTTATGGTCTATCGGTAAGAAGTCTTACCGATGTGAAAAGGTCTCACCAATAGAGGTTCAAATGTTGGTCATCGGTGTAACACAAAGGGTTTCAGAGAGACGTCTCAGCGAGAATGGAATGTCTCATCGATGATGAGAAGTCTTCGGTATAGCTCTTGGCGAACGGTGGTCATCGGTGTAACATATATGTGTTTGATAAGAACTCTCAGCGAAGGTGATATGTCTTGGCGACTATTGATGACTTCAGGGTGACATTTGTGATCTCAGAGAAACCTCTTGGTGATATTAATAAGTCTTGCCGACTATTGTTTGACGATCGATATAACATGTGACTTCAGTATAACCCTTAATGACTCGGCATGAAGTCCTGGAGAAGAATGACACTCTTGCCGAATGGTAAGCTCACACCTATGAGACTTTTGGACCTCTCTATGATCTCCTAGCGAAAGCGATAGGTCTCACCAACTATTTGGTGCTTCGGTGTAGCACATGAAAGCTTGATAGAACATCTTGGCGATAATGATAACTCTTGGCGACATCGAGATGAAGTTTTTAGGGCATTGGGGAGACACTTCTTGTGTCTCACCGACATGCTGATACAATGTGAACCTTGTTGATTGTTTGACCGTCCTATGTGGAGTCTCATGGACCAATAGGAGAATCCAAATCTTAACAGTTGGAAGATAGTTTGTTGTGACGGTTCTATGAGGAAGTTCAACAGACAGGGAACACCATGAATATAGTTTGCAGTTGTAGATGCTCGATGGTCTGATGGTTGGTTTGATCAACAGGTGTGTGAACAGTTTGAATTGTATCATAGTGAATTCTATTCTATGAAGACTGTAACATGAAGGTTCCTATACAATATTGATCATAGTGAAAGCTACTATAATATGACATTAGAAAGATACGTCAAAACTCTTGTATGTAATCCTTATTACTGTAATACAAAGTGACTTCTCTTGGTGTGGTGGGTTTTTCTCCCATAAGGGTTTTCCCATGTATATCTGGTGTTCATCTGTTTTTGTCTAATTCTTTGTTTCTGATATTCATTTCAAAGTGCATCTTAATTGAATTGTAATTGAAAAATTAAAAGTATATCTGCATTCTTCCCTATGGAATTGACGTTAGGAGAATTGTTTCTGCATCTAGATTTCCTTACAAGTGGTATCAGAGCCTGGCTAGTTGTGTTATCCTTGTGGGTAATGTTGGGTTTTTTTTGTGTCATTTATGTTCAGTGGGAGTCTTGTAGAAGTTTTTCAATTTCTAATTACAAATTGAGATGGTTAGCACATCAGGAAAGATTGAAATAGAGAAATTCAATGGCAGCAATTTTGAGTTGTGGAAACTCAAAATGGAGGGTCTCTTAGTGGATCATGATCTTTGGATTGTTGTGTCTGGAGTGAAACCTATAGGCGTGAAGCGAGAAGATTGGGACCTTGTAGATAGAAATTCTAACAGGTTGATAAGGCTCTGTTTGGCAGATTTCGTTCTTCTCAATGTGCATGAGGAGAAGACTACATCTTCCTTGTGGAATAGACTTGAATCTATTTATCAAGGGAAGTCTTTGGTGAATAAACTGTTCCTGAGGAAGAAGTTGTACTCTTTGAGAATGCAGGAAGGAGGGTCTATAGCTTATCATTTGAATGCATTTAACATGTTGCTTGCACAGTTAACATCTGTTGGTGTAAAGACTAAAGAAGAGGATCACTGTATGTTATTATTGTGTTCTTTGCCAAACTCATGGGATCATCTAGTGATGGCTATTGGGAGTACAACATCCAGTTTCAAGATGGAAGATGTTGTTGGTTCTTTGCTATCAGAAGAGATGAGAAGGAAATATTCTGAGATGGCAAAGGAAGCTCTTGCTGTCAGAGGAAGATCGAAAGAGAAAGGCAAGAAGAAGGACAAGAAATCAAAATCAAAATTAGAAGGGAGATCAAAGTCTCCTAGCAAGAAGTACAAGGTGAAGTGCTCGAATTGTGGGCAACCTAGTCATGTCCGAAAGGATTATAAAGAGGAGGAGAAGAAGTATTCTTCTTACAATGACTCTTCTCATAGTGATGCAGACACCTTCATTATAGCCTTGGATACACAGGCATCAAATGATGTCTGGCTGATTGATTCTGGAGCATCTTTTCACATGAAATCTCATTGAGATTGGTTCACAAAGTATGAAGAATACGATGGTGGAAAGGTGTACTTGGAAAATGATTCAACTTTGGAGATAGTTGGTCGTGGAAGAGTCAGAATCCAATTTTTTGATGGCAGAGTAAAGGGAATAAATAATTTAACGCATATACCAGGTCTGGCTCGAAACTTAATTTCTGTAAGTATGCTAAATGATATTGGAGTACAAGTCACGTTCTTTGGAAATGGCTGCAAGATGACTAGAGGCTCTATGGTGTTGGCTAGAGGTGATAGAATTGGTACCCTGTACAAGCTGGATGCACATGTTGTTCAATGTAACAATGTCTCCGTAAAGTCACAGAAAGCTACTCATGGAGGTAAAGAGGGAAATATCCGTAATTATGTAAACTCTATGGAAGTAAAAATTCCTGCAGAGAAGACTATGTTGTGGCATCATAGGCTAGGCCACATTGGAGAGAAAGGTTTAAAAACCTTGAAGAAAAAAAACCTAGTTGAGGGGCTTGAAGATTGTAACCTTGAATTTGAATTCCATGAACACTGTATATATGGAAAGTAGCACCATGTTTCATTTTATTCCAGTCCTCATAAATCTTCAGGTTTGCTAGATTACATTCATTCTGATGTTTTTGGTCTAGTGAATGTTTCTTATTTGTCTAAGTCAAAATACTATGTGTCGTTCATTGATGATTGTTCAAGAAGAGCATTTGTATATTTTCTGAAAAGTAAATCAGAAGCGTTCAGTCTATTTAAGGAATTTAAGAACCTTGTTGAAAATCAAACTAGTAGAAAAATAAAATGCTTAAGGACTGATATTGGCGGTGAATTTTGTTCTGATGAGTTTGAAAGATAATGTAAAGACCATGGGATTAAAATACATAAGACTACACCTTATACTCCACAGCAAAATGGAGTTGCAGAAAGGTTCAATAGGACAGTGATGGAGAGAGCACAAAGTATGCTTAGTAATGTTGGCTTGGAGGAGAATTTCTGTGTTAAGGCTATATCTACTGCATGTTACTTAATTAATCATTCTCCAAATTTTTCTCTTGTTGAGAAAACACCTTTGGAAGCGTGGTCTGGTAAGAAGCCCTCTTTAAGACATATTCATGTTTTTGGCTATGAGGCATATGCTTATGTGTCGGATTTGAAAAGATCTAAATTGGAGAACAAGCCTTTCAAATGTATTTTTATTGGCTACAGTGTTGTCATAAAAGGATACAAGCTTTGGAATCCTGATACAGAGAAGGTTGTATACAGTAGAAGTGTAATCTTTGTGAGCTGAAACCTTCCACTTTGGATCTACAGTCAGAGACAAAGTCAAAAAACAATAAGGATGTAGCTTTAATTCCTCCTACACCAAAGAAAGAGGAATTCAAAATTCAAAATGTACCTAAAACTGAGGAGAGCTCAAGTAGTTTTGATAGTTCTGAAGAAGAAGAAGAACCTCAGCCTCAGCCTCAGCAAGTGAGGAGGTCAACTTGTGAAAGAAAGCAACATAATAGGTACAGGTTCTCTTCGATTGATTCTACTTATGCCTATGCTTTGATTTCTAGCACTGATGAGCCTAGGACTGTAAAAGAGGAATTTAAAATGTCTGATTCAGACTCTTGGTTGGAAGCCATGAATGAAGAGATGGCATCATTAGGAAAGAATGACACTTGGAGTTTGGTGCCCTTGCCTAAAGGCATAAAGCTATGGCTGCAAATGGGTATTTAAAAAGAAGATTGGTCTAGATGGCAGTGTGGAAAAGTACAAGGAAAGATTGGTTGCAAAGGGTTATTCCCAGAGGGAATTGATTATGGGGAAATATTTTCTTTTGTAGCTAAGCTAACATCTATTAGATTTATTTTGTCACTTGCAGCAGTGTATGACTTAGAGGTAGAACAGATGGATGTGAAGACAACATTTCTTCATGGTGATCTTGAAGAAGAAATCTATATGTCCCAGCCTGAGCACTTTGTTGAAAAAGGTAAAGAGAAACTGGTTTGCAAATTAAAGAAGTCTCTATATGGGTTAAAGCAGTCACCTAGAATGTGGTACTAGAAATTTGATACTTTTGTATTGTCTTTGGGATTTGTGAGATCAAATTATCATTGTGTCTATTATAAAGCTGAAAGTGATCAAGTTCTTATTATTGCTCTGTGTTGATGATATGATGTTCATAGGCAATAGTAAGCTAATGATTTATGATATTAAGTCTCGGTTGTCGATAAGTTCAAAATGAAAGATCTTGGTGCAGCAAGGTATATTCTAGGGATGGAGATAACCAGGGGCAGGAATAGTAGAAAACTTGGGCTCAGTCGAGAGTAAAGTATATCAAGGCTGTTCTAGAGATATTTTGCATCAATGATTGCAAGCAGTTAGTTGTTCCAATCTTGCAAGGCGAAGCTATCTATTGAAGACTATCCAAAATCTCCTACTGAGATGGAGGACATGACCAGTGTACCCTATGCTAGTGCGGTTGGAAATCTTATGTATGCAATAGTCTGTACAAGGCCAGACATTGCCCAAGCAGTGGGAGTTCTTAGTCAGTTTATGGCTAATCCAGGAAGAACACATTGGGATGCTATGAAGAGAGTTTTCAGATATTTGAAGGGCACTTTAGATTTTGCTTTGTGTTACCATGGGAACTTGCTTGAATCATAGAGGACTCTCAGTATTCGAGGATATGTAGATTCTGATTGGGAAGGTGACATTGACAGTAGGAGGTCCACTAGTGAATACATTTTCATGTTGAATGGTGGTGCAGTGAGTTGGATGAGTAAGCGGCAAGTTGTAGTCACTTTGTCCACTATAGAGGCTGAATACATGGTAGCTACTCATGCTTGTAAAGAAGTTCGGTTAAAACAGTTGTGTTCTAACATTGGTTTTGATGCAAGGTAAATAACTATTTTTTGTGACAGTCAGAGTGCAATTTGTCTAGCAAAGAATCCCACTTTCCATGCCAAGATGAAACATATAGATGTACAATACCACTTTGTACGAGATATGGTGGAGGATGGAAAGGTCAGTTTGGAAAAAGTTGATACTCTAGAGAATGTTGTAGATGCATTGACGAAGCTAGTGAGCACAGACAAGTTCAGGTGGTGTGCCAGTTCAATGGGCCTTAGTTCCCATTATTTTCAGTAAGTTTTGTTGTGCTCTAGAGGTGCCTATGTGATCTTCGTCAAGAGGGAGATTGTTAGAAATGTGTGCCTCAACCATCATAGGCTGTAACCTCTACTAGAGAAAAGTCGGTATGATATCCAGCATGTCTGGCTAACTAGTCGCTTTGATACATTGGAGTCTTTGCTATGACCTAGCTTTTGTCTCACCAAAGGATCATATCGCTGTGACAAGAAGCGTTTAGTGTCACCTCTTAACGCCCATGCAGATCTTTGGCCGACAGGCCATTCTATCACTTATTGTTGAGACCCTTTGCTAAAAGGCTTAGTTCAAGAAGAAGTCTGGGTGATGTGTTTGAGTCTCGCCGATAGGATGTTTCATTTTATAGTCTTATGGGTATCTTATGGTCTATCGGTAAGAAGTCTTACCGATGTGCAAAGGTCTCACTGACCGAGGTTCAAATGTTGGTCATCGGTGTAACACAAAGGGTTTTAGAGAGACATCTCAGCGAGAATGGAATGTCTTGCTGATGATGAGAAGTCTTCGGTATAGCTCTTGGCGAATGGTGGTCATCGATGTAATACATGAAAGCTCAATAGAACATCTTGGCGATAACGATAACTCTTGGTGACATCGATATGAAGTTTTTAGGGCATCGGGGAGAGACTTCTTCTGTCTCACCAACATGCCAATACAATGTGAACCTTGTTGACTGTTTGATCATCCTATGTGGAGTCTTGTGGACCAATAGGAGAAGCCGAATCTTAACAATTGGAAGATAGTTCGCTGTGACAGTTCTGTGAGGAAGTTCAATAGACAGGGAACACCATGAATATAGTTTGCAGTTACAGATGCTCGATGGTTTGATGGTTGGTTCAATGGTTGGTTTGATCAACAGGTGTGCGAATAGTTTGAATTGTATCAGAGTGAATTCTATTATGTGAAGACTATAACATGAAGGTTCTTGTACAAGATTGATCATAGTGAAAGTTGTTGTAATATGACATTAGAAAGATAAGTCAAAACTCTTGTATGTAATCCTTATTACTGTAATACAAAGTGACTTCTCTTGGTGTGGTTGGTTTTTCTCCCATAATGGTTTTCCCATGTATATCTGGTGTTCATCTGTGTTTGTCTAATTCTCTGTTTCTTATATTTATTTCAAAGTGCATCTTAATTGAACTGTAATTGAAAAATTAAAAGTATATCTTCATTCTTCCCTGTGGAATTGATGTTAGGAGATTTGTTTCCGCATCTAGCTTTCCTTACACTTCCAAGCTTGCACTACAAAAAAAAATTTTGGCACACATATTATCCAGTAGAGTCAACAACATAAATGAAGATGACCAGTCTAGAGATAGGCACTGAAGTTCACAATTCTCTCAATCAGAAAGTATCTCAGAGAGATGATCCAATCAAACCTCAACAATTTCTTTGACCAACCAAAAAGTTCCAACCAAATCATCCCTCTGTCTCTGAATAGAAAATAACTCAACTCTTGCAACTCTCCAACTCTTTTTTTTTTCCATCTTTATCTTTGAAGAAATCAAAACACTTTAACCCAATATCATTCAATTTAGGTTCAATAGCTTCAATTCTGCTTCTAAAGTTATCAATAGTAGTAGGCCATCGGGGACAATGCCTGTAGATGTCAAACATCTCCTTGATGCATTTTCTTCTCTCACCAATGTTCTTGGATAATTTTTGTTTGGCTTTGACACACCTTCCCTCAATCATAGCTTGGATCTTATGACCTTCAAATCCTTTGCACAACAACCTTTCTTCAACAACTTCTACCAGATCATCTGGTAATGAGTCAGAATCAACTAAAATAGTAGTACCCTTTTTTAGTAGATAATCAACTAAGGCATCTTCAATTCTAGGTCTACTGACCAGAGAGCAGGCATGCCACATTTCACCAATATTTTTCAAATCACCTTCATCCAACACTGAACGAACTTCATCTTGATCGAAATAATCCAATCTAGGCAGAGACTCTTCTTCCTTCTCCTTCTCTTCTAAGATAATGATGACATCCTTTGCATTAATTTTACTCCTTTTAAGTTTTGGAGGGGAACCACCAATGACAACCTCTAACTCTCTCTTACCGGAGGAGGAACCCTCCTCAAACTGACCAATAGGCATAGCACCAGTCACTATCACATCAGAGCGCAAATCCATTTGCAAGGGTGAGAAGTAAACTTTGCATGCACTTGATTTATCTTCCATACATTCCAAATATATGTAAACTTGCTTTTCGACAGGGATGTTGGATTTCCATTTAACATTCTCCTTTGATGGTAGCAAACTCAAAAAGTAAAATACTAAACATATGAGTAGAGACCCAACCCGAAAGGGGTAACAATCGACCAAAGGCATTTTGAAATTCTCAATTATGTTTTCCATTGTTAGGCTACATAGGTCAAACTATTTATTTTCCTTCACCATCTTATGTGCAAGATACACAACAATAGCTAAAGTAGAACCTTCACGATTTTTGAAATGGATTTTGTAAGTGATACCATAAGCTACATACCTTATTGGAGGATTGAAAATCATATTTATTTGTAGAGCTCGGGGGTCTTTGTCGATACAAGTAAGTTCCTCCATGTCTCTGTATTTTACTATTTTCTTCCCAGGGAGGTCAACAACACTACACAATCCACTAATAGCTTCAATGACTTCCTTAGTGATCAGATAGGGTTTTTCCAAAATGATGTTGCTATCCTTGAATCGACTCAATAGGAACAAGATAGACTCTTTGTTGTGAATCCAAGGAAATTCTCCCCATAAATCCATACTTAGGGTACTTACATTCTGCAATTCATCAATCTTCAACCCTAATTCAATTTCCTTCATCTTCTAATGATCAAATTCATCTAACTTTACTCCCTTCAATCTCAACAAAATATCGCCACTGGATTCATTATTAACCAACACAGATTCCATCATTGTGCTTAGCTTCTTCAATCCTTTTATCACTTAGTGAAACCTCTTCTCCTTCTTTCCAAACTATGAGAAATGATTTGAGACTCCACCTTTTATCTTTAATTGCTCATGATGATTTCGTTGTCAATGATGTACATCAATCACTCATTCAACTATACTTCACTTTTCAATCAGCCAGATTAGGCTTCATCATACATCACCAACCAGATCGAACTTAGTCATGTTGAAAACACATCAATATTGCTTTAGAGAGGGGGAAATTTCAAGAAATGCATTGCAAAACTCTCCCTGAGCCAAGGAAATTGGCTCAGATTCTAGAAGAGCTTGTACCGAGATCCGGTACCACAAAAGACCTCCCCACACTCGTTTCCTTTTTTTTTTGAACCATGACGGTCTTCTTCTTAGATTCATTTGATTCTACAACCTCATTTTTATTTTTAGGCTTTTCCATAGCAACATATTTGCATGTCTTAGCATAATGTCTAGTTTGACTACACTTGTAACATCTTTGTCCTGAATTAACTGAGTGAACCCTAGAATTGCATTGATTAGCTTTGTGACCATAACCATGGGATAAATAGAAATTTCCATGAAAGGGATTATTCATTCCATTCCTTCTAGTTGGATTAGATAATTGACTTCTGCAATGACTTGCTTTGTGACCAAACTTGCGACAGTTGAAGTATTGAGTACTCAGTTCCTTCTTGCTTCTACACTCTATAGCTTTATGTCCAAAATTTTTGCATAGAAAACAATAGATATTAAATGATAAGTACCTTTGAGCATTTGGTTGCCTGACCAAAGGTATTTTTGTAGGTGTTCTAGAGTTTCGGACCTTGTTTGTTACAACAGATCTCGCTTCAGCTTCAACTTCTTTGTCCTTGCCCTTAGTGTACTAATTTGAGATTTCACTGTAGAAGCCAAGTCCTCCCTTATCCTTGTGAAATTTTTGTAGGGACAAGAGTTGATCCATAATTATGCTACTTTTGCATACGCTTGCTTTTGATTTCAGCCTTCTTAACTCTTTATCTAACTTCTTATTTTCTTCTGATTTTTGTTTGATATTTTCTTTAGTCTTCTTGCATTCATCCATTTTATGTTTGATATTATCTTTGAGATTTTCTTCAGTATTTTTGCATTCATCCAATCATAGCTTTAAATCCACAATACTTTCCTTTGAATCCTTTAATTCCTAGCTAACCTCTCTCTGTTTTTCTTTAAATTTCTGAATTTGATCCCTTAGCTTTAAGATATAGGAATTTGTCTACTTGATGTTTTCTCTCAATTCTTCATTTTCAAATTTTGTGCTCTCCATATCATCTAACATTATATTTAGTTCTTCCTCAAAGTAATAATCTCCTGCCATCTTCTTGAAGATTCCAAGATCTCCCTCAAGCGATTAAGCTCTATCTGCAAGGGACCAACTCTAATACCAATTGTTGAACAATTTGGATAGCTAAGAGGGGGGGTGAATCAATTATCATAAAAAAAAATCTTGACTTTAATTAATCTGTAGCAAGATTAAATCAATCATATAATAATCAAATAGATATGAACATGAAAGCACATAACAACACCATGCACAATGAACACCAGAATTTACGAGAAAACCCAATATGGGAAAAACCACAAAGAATGTTAATTCTCAATTATAGAACACCGGTTAAGGTGACACCGATTAAGGTGATTTTTACAAGGGCTCACTGCCAAAATGCTCATTGTAGGTAAGGCTCACTATCGGTGGGCTCACTACCCAACTATTACAACCAAAGATAAAAAGGCTCACTACCAAAAGAGAAAGGCTCACTGACAAAAATGAACTAATGAAGCTGCATCTACATATGCATGAATTCAATTCCATTTTAAAGCACAATATCTGTTTGCAATAGATCCAGTCAAGAATCTTTTTCTCACCTTCCTTGCACAACCTCTACAATTTAGATTACTTCTTGTCACTTTCCTTCAACTTCCTTCTCTATTTCTTGTCGCATAATCCTTCGCACCCTTTTTCTTTGTTTGTACTCACTTCTTCCTTCATCAAATAGAATCAACTTTTATTTATACCATTCCATTTCCTTCATAATCTCCTAAGTCGGCCAAACACAATGTCTTCATAATCTCCTAAGCAATCCTAGCAAAAAATCTTGGCTTTGAAGAACAACCTTGAAATATTCAATAAGGCTTGGCAGGCTAGCACTAGACCCAAAAGATAGGTCGCGCATAAATATCTTCTTACCATGTTACCATGGGACCCATAAATAGGTCATACATAAGATAACACAATTACCAAAAGATAGAAAACTTTGAATTACTTGAAATATATTATGGAGTCAATGGTAATGCCACAACCAAGACCAAATCTTAATTACCATCAATTTTAGTATCAACTAGAGAAACACAATTAGACACACCATAACTTGTAACATGCTACATGAATGTCCCGATAGAAAGGATACTCAGAATAAGATTTGAGCACAACAACAAACATCAAAAGATTAGTCTTCATTCTTCTGTATTAATTATCTTCCACGAATGGGGGTTGGGGCCCTAGCTTGGTTGGCTAAATCTTTCCTGTTGCAGGAGGTTGGTCACGGGGTCTAGTCTCCCCCACCCCCATGGTACTAGAGGATGCGTTGTGCCAGCACCGCCGGTCACGTTAAAAATTTTACCAGGCGCACTGCAGTTTATATGGGGTCGTGCTACCCGATTCCTGCGGTCTAAAAAAAACTATCTTCCACGGATGTCCCAAAAAGAAATACTCCCATATCCAGATCAAGGATAACATCCATACTACACAACATCATAACACACGACAAGATAGATCATTTTTGTATATCATCCAAAGCACAACTTTCTGGATCCTAGGTTTTTACATTAATGACAACAATGCTAAATCATCTCAGCAACTTCTCAACACCCTTATCATACATGCTTAATGCAATGCTTTTATTTTGCTATTATGCATATTCCATGTTCATCATTGTCTTGTTTGTCATTATAACCTTATCCTTTCTTAGAACATTTTAAACTACACAATTCTTTACACTTTCCAATTATATTTTAAACCACATCTCTTTGAAGCATCTTGTTAAACCAATTGACCTACCTTGTGTATGCTTCCACATTTTTTATACACATATATATGAGTAGAACTGTAAGTATGTAATATAATACATCATTTCTCAATCATTTTCTATGGATGTGCACACCCCTTTCCAAAGCTTCCATTTTGGTATAGGCATGGGGGATGTCGGAAAATGTAGTCGAATTTGGTTTTACACCTAGAAATTGCATTTTCTTAAAATTTTCTAAAGCCTTTTCAACAAATCAATTTTGTATATATCCTGCAATCATTGTAGTCTACAAGGACATATCTGATTGAGGGATTTTGTCAAACAGTTCTACCAAAACAACCGATTGCCTTGTCTATGCTACCAAATTTTCCATGCATGTCTACCAAAGCATTGTATCAAACAACATAGACAAGTCAATCAAATGTTTCAAAATTCCTCAATGAAATGTGGCCTCATGATGATGTGCATCACCATGAGACCACATTTCTTTGAGGCATTTTTTCAAAAATTTGATTGCCTTGTCTATGCTATCGAATTTTCCATGCATATCTACCTAAACATTTTGTCCAAAAATCCCCCTTTCTTTCAATGATTTGGTTGATTCCTAGATGCCTTGTTCCAAAGGTAGGATGTCAAGACAAAAGTTGTGGAATGTGGATTTATACTCTTGAGCCAATTGTATCTTCATGAAAATTTGTAATGTCTTTTAAAAAACTCATATTTTTCTTATCTTGTAATCATAGCATTTCATGAGACCACATGCCATGTTTTGATAGATGCCATACTCCATTCCAAGGTCTCCATTACAAGGTAGTGATCTCACTAGCTCACTAGCTTGTCTATGGTACCACATTTTTCATACATGTCTACCATAACATTTTTGTCAAAAAATTCACATTCCTTGTCCATGCTTCCATTTCGTGCCTATCTTGAAATCATGGCATGCCACGAGACCACATTTCTTTAAGGCATTCCATCCAAAAATTCATGTGAGCTTTGACAACCTAGTGAGCTCACCATGTTGTTTCATGGTACCATATTTTTCTTACAAGTCTACCAAAACAATTTTGTTCAAACAATTCACATGCCTTGTCCATGTTTCCATTTTTTTCCTATCTTGCAATCATGAAATTCCATGAAACTACATTTTTTTAATTCATTCCATCAAAAATTTCATGTGAGCTTTGACAAGCTAGTGATCTCACTAGCTTTTCAATGCGGTAGCATAGACAAGCTAGTGGGTTGTTTGAAAAAATTCCTCATAGAAATGGGGTGTACATCATCATGAGATCCCATTTCTATGAGGCATTTTTTCAAACAACCCACTAGCTTGGCTATGCTACCACATTGACAAGATAGTGAGCTCACTAGCTTGTCAAATATACCACATTTTGCATACATGTCTACCAAAACATTTTATCAAACAATTCACATGCCTTTTCCATCCTTCATTTTTTTCCCATCTTGCAATCATGAAATTCCATGAGACCACATTTCTTTAATTCATTCCATCCAAAAGCTCATGTGAACTTTGACAAGCTAGTGAGCTCACTAGCTTGTCAATGTGGTATGATTGACAAGGTAGTGGGATTTTTGAAGTGAGATAGAGAGAAGGAGAGAAGAGGAGGGAATGAGAAAGATAGATGAGGGTTGAGGATCCAATGTATAGGGTAGAGGTTTGACAATTGAGGGTATAGGTTTGAGTATATAAGGTTGAGGGTATAGGGTTGAGGGTTACAGTTGAGGGTTGAGGGTAGAGGGTTGAGGGTGTAGGGCTGAGGGATTAAGGTTGAGGTTCCAATGTATAGGATAGAGGGTTTAGGTATTAGGGTAGAGAGGGAGAGATGGAGGGAGAAGCTAGATGGAGAGAATGGGAGGAGGGAAGGAGAAAGATAGATGAGGGTTGGAGATCTAATGTATAGGGTAGAAGGTTGAGAATTGAGGGTATAGGGTTGAAGGTATAGGGTTGAGGGTTTAGGTTATTGGGTTGATGGTAGAGGGTTGAGGGTATAGGGTTAAGGGATTAGGGTTGAGGTTCCAATGTATAGGTAGAGGGTATAGGGTTGAGGGTATAGAGTTTAAGGGTTTATGGTTGAGGGATTAGAATTGAGGGATTAAGGGTTTAGGGTTTAAGGGTTGAGGGTTAGGGATTAAGGGTTTATGGATTATGGGTTAATATTTGAGGGTTTAGGGTATTGGGTCAAGATGGTAGAGGGTAGAGGTTTTAATGGTTTAGGGTTGAGGGTTGAGGGTTTAAGGGTTTAGGGTTTAAGGGCCAAGAGGGTAGAGGGTAGAGGGTTTAAGGGTTTAGGGTTTAAGGGTTGAGGGTTTAAGGGTTTAAGGGTTGAGGGTATAGGGTTGAGGTATTATGGTAGAGAGGGAGGGATGGATAGAGGAAGATATGGAGGGAGAAGTGAGATAGAGAGAAAGAGAGAAGAGGAGAGAAGGAGAAATATATATGAGAGTTGAGGGTCCAATGTATAGGGTAGAGGGTTGAGAATTGAGGGTATAGGGTTGATGGTTTAGGGTATTGGTTCTAGGGTAGAGGGTTGAGGGTATAGGGTTGAGGGATTAGGGTTGATGGTCCAATGTATAGGGTAGAGGTAAGAGTTAAGGGTTGATGGATTACGGTTGAGGGATTAAGGGTTGAGGTTTTAGGGTTTAAGGGTTGAGGGTTGAGGGATTGGGGTTGAGGGATTACAGTTTGAGGGTTGATGGTTTAGGGTATTGGTTCAAGAGGGTAGATGGTAGAGGTTTTAAGGGTTTAGAGTTTAAGGGTCAAGAGTGTAGAGGGTAGAGGGTTTAAGGGTTTAGGGTTTAAGGGTTGAGGGTATAGGGCTAAGGGATTATGGTAGAGAGGGAAGGATGGAGGGAGGGAGAGATGGAGGGAGAATTGAGATAGAGAGGAGAGAAGAGGAGGGAAGTGGAAGAAATATATTGAGGATCTAATGTATTGGGAAGAGGGTTGAGAATTGAGGGTATAGGGTTGAGGGTTTAGGGTATTTGGTTGAGGGTAGAGGATTGAGGGCATAGGGTTGAGGGATTAGGGTTGAGGTTCCAATGTATAGAGTAGATGGTATAGGGGTTTAGGGTTTAGGGTTGAGGGATTAGAGAGAGAGGGGGGTGAGAGAGAGAGAGACCTGAGAGAGGGAGAGAGGTGGGAGGGAGATACCTGAGAGAGAGGGGGAGAGGAGTAAAAGAGATGGGGTTGGAGTGAGAGGGACTTATCTAGGTAGGGTGGGAGGGATGGTTGAGAGAGGGAGTGGAAGATAGAGGGAGAGATAGGGAGAGGGAGAGAGAGGGAGAGAGAAAGTTATCTAGTTATGTAGGTAGGGTGCTTGAGGGAGAGACCTAATAAAGAGAGAGAGAGAGAGGGAGGGTAGGAGGGATATAGTTGAGAGAGAGTGAGAGAGAGGGAGTTGGAGAGAGATGGAGTGGGAGATAGAGGGAGCAGAGAGAGATAGAGGGAGTGAGAGAGGGAGAGGGGTGGGAGGGAGAGACCAGAGAGAGTGGGAGAGAGAGGGAGTGAGAGAGAGGGAGTGGGAGAGAGAGAGATTAGGGTTTAGGTTTTAGGGTTTTAAGGGTCAAAGTATTAAGGGTTTAAGGGTATAGGGTTGAGGGATTAGGGTTTAAGGTATAGTATCAAGGATTGAGGGTTTAGGGATAGGGTTTAGGGTTTAGTGAGAGACCTAGATGGCTAAGGAGGGATGGATGGCTAAGGAGAGAGAGAGGAAACCTTTAGAAAACCAATTTTTTTCATAATATGAGCACATTTTGAAGAAGTTGAGATATAGTAATTCTATATAGAAATCCTAAATGCACTCACGTTATAATGCGAGCATGTTTTGGCTTGCTCTAAAACGGTAAAAAAAATCAGCACACTTGTTATCTAGGCCCACATACTCTGATATTCTCTTGGTTATGCGTATGTTCTAACAAAAAGAAGTTTTTTGATGCTGTTGGGAAGTGTGCATGCAAAGATTTCACATTTTACCACCTTTGCATGAACTTTCCACCATATTTTTATAGTTTCCCAACTTAGGAAGGAGGAAATAACAAAGTTTTCACATTAAATTTGATATAATATCAATTCAAGTCTCAATTTTTGTACTGTTACAATGTTAATCGTGATTGAATTGTAAGAATCTAACATTATACATTGGTTATTTGTATTGTTGTTAGTAATTCTATTCAAGAGTGATAAAATATTGAACGTTGAAAATGAAACAATCTTGTGAAAAACTCAAATTGTTGAGTTTGATGCAAGAAGAAACAAAGACTACATAATTGGGTAGAACTCCTCCATTTGAATCTTTGTTTATTAGGTATGTGAAGCCTTTACACATTTTTTTTTACATTTTCCTTAATTCTATTATGTTTTTTTATCACCCCTTTGTTGAACAGTCTAGATAACTAAGAGGGGAGTGAATCAGTTATCATAAAACAATTTTCTTGACTTTAATTAATCTGGAGCAAGCATAAATCAAACAGATATGAACATGAAAGCACATAACAACACCATGCATAATGAACACCAAAATTTATGTGGAAACCAAAATGGGAAAAACCATGAAGAATGCTAATTCTCAATTATAGAACACGAGTTAAGGTTACATCGGTTAAGGTGATTTTTATAAGGGCTCACTACCAAAATGCTCACTGCAGTTAAGACTCACTATCGGTGGGCTTATTACCTAGCTATTACAGCCAAACATAAAAAGGCTCAGTACTAGAAGAGAAAGGCTCACTGACAAAAATGAATTGATGAAGCTGCATCTACATATGCATGAAGTCAATTCTAGTATAAAGCACAATATATGTCTGTAGCAGATTCGATCAAGAATCTTCTTCTCACCTTCCTTGCACAACCTCTGCAATTCAGATTACTTCTTCTTGTCACTTGCCTTCATCTTCCTTCTCTATTTCTTGTTGCATAATCCTTTGCACCCTTTGTCTTTGTTTGCACTCACTTCTTCCTTCATTGAACAGAATCAATAGCTTCCCAATATCATTCAATTCAGATTCAATAGCTTCAATTCTGTTTCTAAAGTTATCAACAGGAGGATGCCACTGGAGATAGTACCTGTAGATGTAAGAAATCTCCTTGATGCATTCTCTTGTCTCACCAATGTGCTTGGATAATTTTTGTTTGGCTTTGATGCACCTTCCCTCAATCATAGCTTGGATCTTATGACCTTCATATTCTTTCCACAACAACCTTTCTTCAACAACTTCTACCATATCATCTGGTAATGAGTCAGAAACAACTAAAATAGTAGTACCCTTTTTGAGAGATAATCAACTAAGGCATCTTCAATTCTAGGTCTATTGACCATAGAGAAAGCATGCCACATTTCACCAATATTTTTCATATCACCTTCATCCAACATCGAACGAACTTCATCTAGATCGAAAGAATCAAATCTAGAAAGAGACTCTTCTCCCTTCTCCTTCTCTTCTGAGATAGTGATGACATCCTTTGCATTAATTTTCCTCCTTTTAGGTTATGGAGGGGAACCACCAATGACAACCTCTAACTCCTTATCGGAGGAGGAACCTTCCTCAAATTGACTGATAGGCATAGCACCAGTCACTATCACACTGGAGCACAGATCCATCTACAAGGATGAAAAGTAAACATTGCATGCACTTGCTTTATCTTCCATACATTCCAAATATATGTAAACTTGCTTTCTGACAGGGATGTCGGGTTTCCACTTAACATTTTCCTTTGATGGTAGTAAAATCAAAAAGTAAAATACTAAACATATGAGCAGAGACCCAAACCGGAAGGGGAACACTCAGCCAAAGACATTTTGACATTCTCAATTAAGTTTTCAATTGTTAGGCTACACAAGTCAAACTATTTATTTTCCTTCACCCTCTTATGTGCAAGATACTCAACAATATCCAAAGTAATAGACTCTTTGTCAGAAATCCAGGTAAATTCTCCCCATAAATCCATACTCAGGGCACTTACATTCTACAATTCATCAGTCTTCAACATTAGTTCCATTTCCTTCATCTTCCAATGATCAAATTCATCCAACTATACTCCCTTCAATCTTAGTGAAATATCACCACTGGATTCATTGTTAACCAACACAAATTCCATCATCGCGCTTAGCTTCGTCAATCCTTTTATTGCTCAGTGAAACCTCTTCTCCTTCTTTGCAAACTATGAGAAATGATTTGAAACTCCACCTTTTATCTTTAATTTCTCATGATGATTTCATCACCAAATATGTACATCGATGATGCCAACAACTATACTTCTCTTTTCAATCATCAGAATTAAGCTTCATCATACATCACCAACTGGATCAAACTTAGTCATGTTGAAAACACATCAATATTGCTTCAGAGAGGGGGAACCGTCAGGATATGCATTACAAAACTCCTCTTGAGCCAAGGTGGTTGGCTCAAATTCTGGAAGAGCTTGTACTGAGATTCTGTACCACAAAAGAGCTCCCCACACTTGTTTCCTTTTTCTTCTGAACCATGACAGTCTTCTTCTTAGATTCATCTTATTCTACAACCTTATTTTTATTTTCAGGCTTTTATGGAGCAACATATTTGCATGTGTTAGCATAATGTCCAGGTTGACTGCACCTGTAACATATTTGTCCTTACTTAACTGAGTGAGCCCTAGATTTGCATTGATTAGCTTTGTAACCATAACCATGGCATAAATAGAAATTGCTATGAAAGAGATTATTCATTCCATTCCTTCTAGTTGGATTAGATAATTGACTTCTACAATGACTTGCTTTGTGACCAAACTTGTGACAGTTAAAGCATTGAGTACTCGGTTCCTTCTTGCTTGTACACTCTATAGACTTATGTCCAAAATTTTTGCAAAGAAAACAATAGCCTTTAAATGATAAGTAGCTTTGAGCAATTGGTTGCCTGACCGAAGGTCTTTTTGTAGGTGTTCTAGAGTTCCATACCTTGCTTGTTACAACAAATCTCGCTTTAGTTTCAACTTCTTTGTCTTTTCCCTTAGTGTTCTAATTTGAGCTTTCACTGGAGAAGCCAAGTCCTCCCTTACCGTTGTGACATTTCTATAGGGACAAGAGTTGATCCAAAATTATGCTACTTTCACATACTCTTGCTTCTGATTTTAGCCTTCTTAACTCTTGATCTAACTTCTCATTTTCTTCTAATTTTTTTTTGAGATTTTCTTATTTAATCTTCTTGAATTCATCCATTTTCTATTTGATAGTATCTTTGAGATTTTCTTTAGTCTTTTTGCATTCATCCAATCATAGCTTTAAATCCACAATAATTTCCTTTGAATCCTTTAATTCTTGGCTAACCTCTCTTTGTTTTTCTTTAAATTTTTAGATTTGGGTATGTAAAGGATTATCATGGGAAAAAAAGGCCCTTAAGTGGCAAAAAATTCAAAAAAATCAGAGTTAGGAAAGTTGACGTAAAAATTTGAATAAGTTATCTACATTATTTCAAAAATATGCAAGAATAGAATCTATAGAAAATTGAATGTAGTTTCTAAACTACTAGGTTTATTTTTAAATCTATTTGGTGAAAATTTGAAATTTCAATGTAGTAGTACTTAAATTTTGGGAAAAATAAAAGTAGGTGTCCTGACCACCCTAACCACAATAAAATGATAATATTTTTTATAAGATTTTAGATATAAGTAGAGGACTCATGTCCGGATGTGATGCATTATTTTTGTAATTTTTTCCAAGTAAATAATTAACTATGAATTTTGTATTACAACTTTTATAAAATATAAAACTCGTATGTCGACCACCTTAACTTGGTCAAAACTTCATGAAATTTTTTTTTTTTTAATCCTATAGTATGCAAAGCATAGAATGTGGCGCATGTTTTGGATTCAAAAAATGTGATACCATTTGAAAGCTATAGATGTTTTTCAATTAGCCTATCAATTAAGACTTTAGTTGTAATTCAAATAGAAAATGAATAATAATTATTTATTAAATTCAAAGTAAAGCATAATTTGTATTGGTGGAAAGCTAAGAATCTCCTTTAAAAACCCTTTTCATTTCATCAATTTTGGGTTAAAAAAAGTCGTCAGCCACATACCCTACACATACCCATCATATCGCCACTTTTTGGCACATCATGATCCTGCACATACCCATTTGATCCCTTAACTTTAAGATATAGGCATTTGCCTCCTTGATGTTTTCTTTCAATTCTTCATTTTTAGATTCCATGCTTTCCATATCATCTAACATTATCTTCAATTCTTCCATATAGCATCAAACTTCCCAAGATTCTCATCATCTCTTTTAATGTAACATCTACTTCCAAATACCTTAAAGTACTTCATAGTAGGAGTCTCACCAGTCCATAACTCATAAGGAGTCTTTATGTTGTTGCCTCTAACTTGAACTCTATTAAGAACATAAAAAATAGTGTGTATTTTAGGTCTCTCCAGTACACATCAGGTACAATTGCTTCTTTGATCATGGTTCTTGCAGCTTCCTGTATAGTCTAGTTCTTTCTCTCAACTACTCCATTTTGTTGAGGGGTTCTAGGAGTAGAAAAGTGTCTCTTTATGCGATGCTCTTCACAAAATGCATAAAACTCACTAGAAGTGAATTCTCCATCTCTATAATCAAATCTCAAACATTTGATTCGTAGGTTCACTTCATTTTCTACTTTTTCTTTGAACACTTTAAACCTATTCAAAGCTCGAGTCTTCTCTCTAAGAAAAGAAACCCATGTCATTTGAGAATAATCATCAAATAGGAGCATGAAATACCTATCACCATTTAAGCTTCTTGTTCTAGTAGGACCACAGAGGTATGTATGAATTAATTCCAGCATGCTGGTAGTAGATTGTTCTTTCCCTTTGAAACTAATGTATCTTGTATGTTTCCCTAACTGAAAACTTCTGCAAACAATATTAGCAGGCTTTATGATTTTGGGTAGACCTCAAACAACATCTCTTGAACTAATCCTAACCAGATTATCAAAGTTTGCATGTCCCATTCTCTAGTGCCACAACCAATAGTCATTAACTCGGGATACAAGGCACTGACCATCAACACCCTTAAGTTGATAGATGTTTCCATGATTTCTCCTTCAGGTGCAACAACCATAGCTCCAGATCCTTTCCTGATATCACAAGTATTATCCAGAAACACAAGTTTAAAACCTTTGCTACACATTTATCCAACACTCAAAAGGTTGTTCCTTAAACCCTTTACATAATATACATCATTAGTGTTGCGTATTGCATCAAAACTGATTGTACCTTTCCCAACAATCTTTACTCCAGAATCATCACCAAACATGACCAAACCACCATCATACTTTTTGAGTTTAGTGAACTTACTTTTATCTCTAGTCATGTGATTAGAACATCCATTGCCAATCACCCAGTAGTCTTCATCATATCTAGCATGAAAGGTGGTGAGCAAAGTACCTTCCATCTCATTCTTCTTGTTCTTTGAATCACTTTTTGTTGCACATTTTTTAGGGTTAGCAGGCACAAATTTATTCTCCAAAGCTAAGAAAAAGCATTCACTATCATCTCCCTCATAATCAGATTCATCATCAAATATTTCAACTTCTTCTCTAACATAATACAACTTTTTCTATTTCTTATCCTTTCTATCTTTATGATATATGTTCTTATGTACAACTCTATTAAGACATCTTGAAGCATAATGACCAATATTACCACAATTGAAGCATTTAAAGGGAAACATACCTTTATACTTACCAATACCTTTCTTCAACTTCCTTGTAAAGTTTGCTTCCAACTCATCTGAACAATCAATGTCTGGATCATCTTCAATATTTGTTGCTTTAAATGTTATTTCCACCTTGTCCTCTTTCTCTCCAAACTTTCTCATCTCAAATGCAATCAAGGTGCCAAATAGCTGCTCCTTAGTATATTTCTTAGGATCATATGTTTCCTCAATAACTGAAACCTTATCACTATAACACTCTGGTAAGGTCATTAGGATCTTCTCTATTATATCTTCATCAGCCAGACTGTCCCCTTGATTCCTCACTTCATTTTCTGCTAGATCAACTCTCTGGAAATAGCTCGCAATATCTTCTCCTTCCATTTTCAAATTCTCATATCTACACTTTGCCATCAACTTATTTGTCAATTTCACTCTATCATTTCCTTCATAAAGATCTTCCAACTTCTTCCAAACTTCATATGCAGTGCCCAAAGAAATAACTTTGGTTCGCTTAGTCTTGGATAAAGCATTGTAAATAGCATACCTCACTTTTTCATTCTCCTCATAAGCAGAAATCTCATCTACAGTAGTAGGAACACTTGCCAGTACAATATATGTCGACTCAACAGCCTTCCAGGTCTTGTAACAAAGAGAGATAATATATCCTCTCATTTTCACTTTCTAGTCACTGTAATCAGATCCATCGAATATAGGGATCGCCAACTTATGTGCCATCAAATCTACCTTAAGTGGTTAAGTTCAACATGAAGGAACCAAATCTCTAATACCAATTGTTAAAGGTGTGGGACAACTAAGAGGGGGTGAATTAGTTTTCACCAAATTCAAACACAAAACTTCAAACACTTATCAACTTTACAACCACACAAGTCTATTATTAAGTATGAACATGAAATGTAGATAATAGAAAGAAAAATCAACACAATGAACACCACATTTTATGTGGAAAGCCCAATAAGGGAAAACCACGGTGAGGATTAACTCACAATATAAAGCGATAGAAAAACCGAATTCAAGAGGCTCACTGTCAAGGGCTCACTACCTGAATACAAAGGCTCGCTTCCTACAGAAAGGACTCACTATCCAATAGGGAGGCTCACTGCCTACAGATAAAAAAGATAACAAAAAGATCCACCACATCAATTTACACACATCCACAGCCTTGATTAGAAGATTGCGAAAACCTTCAGCTCACTACTTTCAAGAATCTAACACAATAAAGTTTTGTTGCCTCAAATCACTTTTGCACAACTTTTCTCTTCACTTGTGGAGCTTACTTTGTTACTTTGTATGATTTAACTCTTCACATCTCGACTTGCATTTATACCATCTTCAACCTTAGAAACTTTCTCCAAGGTCAGTCACATACACTTCATTTCATAAATTCAAATTAGGTTGGCAACTCAACATTCCCGCGGTGGAAAAGAATGAGAGTGGACCAATTAAACACTTAACGAAGACCAAAAGAAACATCTCAGATCAACCACACACTTCCTCAATTAAATTTTTAATTCTTCATATGAAATGTAAACACTAGGTCGTCCAAACCTAATGAAAACACAAATGAACATTGAATTACATGTTTCCCAACAAGAAGATAACATGTGGATGATGTAACACACTTCATTATGCATGAGAACACATCTTAGATACCTTCAGATAGATCCACAACAAGTGCAACAAACTTCAAACACATAACACCTTCCAATAGTCCATTCAGACTATGCAAACACACACAACAACTCTAAAACTCAGCTTCTGGAGCACCAAACCATGAACATCTCTGCTAGAACCCAGAGAACATCATTATCAGATGTATTACAGATCCACAAGATCTAAAACAAAATAGCGAAGGACTATGGAGTAGAAACATTTCTCCCATTCCTTAGACAACCAACCATTTCACACACTAGTGAACATAACTTTCACATTCCATCAAACCAGAAGCTACAAACAAGGAGATGTCACCAATAGATCCTCAACAACAACCCTTTAGATCCACATGAGCATAGGATCAATACAGAAGAAACGTGTAGCACATACCAGAGCAAGTTCTGAACACATACATAACTTTGACTTCACTCTTTATTAATTCTCTAAAAAACACTTGGTAACCCATCATTTTAGCACATCTAGAACATCATAAGGATAACTCCATGTACTCACAACATCTAAACTATACATGCACAATCTACAACATTTTGAACTATGTTGACATCAATGACAACACCACCAAGCTTGCACATACTTGCAACACATTCCATCCTCATCTTCTTTCCTCATGTATTTTTTTCACTCAGTTGTACCTCCAATTTTTCCAGTTTATCCAATCTCTTGTTTATATTTTTTATCATCCTTCATGTCTTGTTTTCTTCATACCATCTCCATGCTTCCCAAATCACCAGCCTCTTCTTTAAGATGATACACATCTTGTTTATTGTTGCAATCTCACCTCAATCTGCAATCTTCCATCACACTCAATTCACAAAAAAAATCATTTGTGGCTTCAAGATCTCTTGTTGCTTAGGACTCCTCACACACCGACAACATCCCTCACAAGATTATTCTCTAGCACCTTCTCTCTTTCACTCTACCCACTAGTACTGGCATAAGCTACCTCACATTTGGCAATATTCTTATGCACTTAGAACCCCAAGCTCTAATGCTTATTGATGCAAGCAAGTACTCCCTCTTTCACAAACACGTCCACTTACACACAAATCACATAGAAAACTCTTTTCCCACAAAATTAAACATCATCCAAACAAAGATTGCAAGGAGATTCTTATTTTATTCAACTAAATTTATTACATCAACAAGCTGAAACAAAATCACCATCATAATTCAAGTTGTATCTACAACCTCCCTTTGTTTTGTCACCAGCTACACATTATTCCTTATTTCAAAGGAACCAGGAAGTCCTTTCTTTCAAAATTTTAATAATTAAATAAAAATCAAACACAAATATGGAATTGGAAGAATTTTTAAAAAACTATTAGAAAATTACAAGGAAATATGGAACTACAAAGCTATGCATCCTTATGGTTGATGCAAGCCTCAACAAATCTAATTTATATTAGATTTAAAATAGCAAGCAACAAGTAAAACCAATCACAAAATCACTGAAATTCTCCAACTATTAGCGAATTACAAAGAAATATGGAGCTATAAAGCTATGCAGCCTTATGGTTGATGCAAACCTCAACAAATCTAATTTATATAAAATTTAAAATAGCAAGCTACAACAAGTGAAACCAATCACAACATCACTATTCTTCTCCACAACAATCTTTTCTGCAAAACATCACTCTTCTTCTCACCACTCTCTATCCATCTCACTCTCCCTATCTCCCTCTCTCCCTACTTCCCTCTCTACTTCTCTCTCTCTCTCACGTATCTCTCCCTCCCTCCATACCTATCCCTTTCTCTCTCCTTCCCTCTCTACTTCTCTATATCTCCCCTCTCCCTCTCTCTACCTACCTCTCTCTCCATTACTCCCTAATCTCTCCACTCTATTTAAAAATTAGACCTCTCTCTCACACACACCTCTATCTCCCTCGCTACCATCCCTTCCTCCCCCCTCTTTCTCTCTCATCCTCTCCCTTCTATCTAACCATTCTCTCTCTACATCTCTTTATCTCACCTCTCCCTCGCTCACCTCTCTCCCCCACCCTACCTCCTTCCCTCTTTCTCTCTCTACTTCTCTTTATCTCATCCCTCTCTACCTCTTCCTCCCTCCCACCTCTCTCTCTCTCTCAATATACTTCATATGATGTTATAATGAATATACATTGATCCAACAAATTATTCTATGGTGTTTTGATTATATGGTTCATAACTTGTTGGGACTTTGTAGGATATGAATTCTGTGTATCTCACACTATTATTTTTATTTCCTCTTTTTTATAATATATATATATATATATATAAACATGTGCATAACATAAGTGTGTTAAAATTTGCACATGTTATGCTTCTTAAAATGTGAGAATATTTTAGATAATTATGAAAATTTAGCCACTTTTTGGCCCCTAGTCTTTGTGTAAAAACCCTTATGATCACATGTTGTGATTCTTGTTATGATCTTATCTCTTGTAATTTACTAGTGCTTATATGAAATTTATCTAGTGTTTATGACTACCATTTTTTAATTTGTTTGGGGTAACAATTGGGCCATTTTCCCTAATCCATGTGTACTTTTACTTCACATATTTCTGATAAGCTTACATTTTTGTCTTGTGATGTATTTTTTTATATTTACACACTTTTAACATTTTTTTATCTCTTTTCCTTTAATCACATGCATCCTTTTTAAGCAATCAATTGGAGGGGACATATATGTCATTAATGTTTCTTTTTTATTTGTGTTGTATAGTGACAGGGTCATGGCCATTCCCATTTAAAGGGAAGCTTTTATTAAATTATTCTTAGAGTCAAATCTTTCTAAATTGCAATTGATCAATGTCCTTTGACATCTTGTTTTCTTGATCAACATCCATTAAATGTAATGTCATTTTTTATTATCATATTTCATAATAGGGAGAATATCTCATCCTTATCCTTTTACTTTAACTATGTTTAAAGATAGTTTCTTTAAGCAAGTTGTGATTATATTTATTTCAAATTGTTGACAAATGCTACTCATTGCATGTTTTTTCCCCTATTTTGTAGGTTTCTATGGAACACTTGAACAGTGAGAATAATTCAATAATGCTTTGTTACTCTACATATATTTGCACCTTTTGATTGTTTGAATAATGTTTAAGTTTATATGCTAAGTATTTTTTTTTCTTTCATATGCATATATCTATTAGTTCACATGCACATCAATGTGGGTGAAAATTGTAATGGTAAATATTACATATACACACCATTTTCCCTTATGTGTTGGGGAGTCTTTGATTGGATTTTCTTTAATGTAATAATAAATGTACACCTAGCATATTCTTGTGTGAATTCAACTCATATCATAGATCTATATTTTCATCCCATTCACTTATCCCCAAAGATTCAATGTTGATCCCTATATCTCTCATTTCTCATCCTATATATCATATCCATGGGTGTAGACTTCACCTAGGTCACTTCTATAATCACAAATATGGACACTAAACATTAAAATTCAAATTCAAAATTACTTTCATTAACTCCAGGCTCCTATTATTTATTGTGAGCCAACCTAACATATGTTGTGTTGATTTGTACACTTGGGTGTGGTATTTAAGGAAATTTATTTATTACGCTAAAAGGTGTAACCTACAATGGCAACACGGTGCCTATAGGAGGCTAGCACAATCTGTGAAAGAAAAACAAAAAACAATAGACATTTAACAATATTTATTTATTTAAAAAAATAAAAAGCAACATAATGATTATTTTAAAAAATCCACAGCCACAATCCTTATCAAAAACAAAAGAAAACAAAAATGTAAAGGGATAATAATATATATTTATTTTAAAAAATATAAAAAACACAAAACATATTAAAAATATTTATTTTAAAAAATCCACCATCACATTCTTGTCCTTATGCAAAACATTATCCAAATAAAATAAAATAAAATTATTAATAATATAATATTGAACCTAACTCTAACCCTAATTACCCTAATTAGAAAATTAAATAGGTAACTGTTGCGCAATTTGTTCCTCTCGAATCGCAATTATCCTCATTTAGTGCAGCCCTGGGTTGGTAAGAATGTGCATTCAAAATGCAAACAAATTCATAAATTCATTCATCAGTCGCATGGGATTGCATTCACCGCTCGCACTTTTATCCAAAATAGGCTTATCAAAATATATGTCAATTGTGAGAGTCTGGTGACATCTCGTAAAGTTGATGACATGAAAGGAGGAGAATGAGACTTCTCGTGGAATGTGATTGATTGCAACATACTAAAGAGATGGTGATCCTCAGGAAGCATCAACGTTATTTCACCATATTCAATTAACACCTGTTTCACCTGATCAAATCACCTTTGCCACCATTCTCCCAGCCTGTACCAAAATACAAGCTTTGGAATTGGGTATTCACATCCATCAAAGTATCATCCAAAGGGGATTTTTTTTTGTTGTTGTTGCCAATGCCCTGCTAGACATGTACTCAAAATGTGCAAACATCTCTGAAGCTCGTGAATTTTTTGACAAAATACCTCAACGAGATGAGATTTCGTGGAATGTGATGATTGCAAGGCAATGCACAAAATAGTTTTTTTGATGAGGCTTCAAGGTTTTTCAAAGAAATTCCTCGACCAGATGTCATTTCGTGGAATGTTACTGTTTCTGCAATTCATTTCTTGAATATTTAGGCACATAAATCTTTTCACAAACACTACAGCTCAACCTACACATCGCTTTGATCATTTTGTAATCTGATCAAATGGAATTTATTTTTCTTGTAACAGTACTATAATGCTTAAACAATGAATAAAACCAACAAAAAATTAAAAATTTCAAAGCACCGCACAAGGAGTATTTGTTATCTATGTTGTTCTGGATTGTGGCCAATTACTACAACAACAAAATTTCAAAACCTTTAAAATAACACAAAGGTAAAAATGTAAAGCATAAGAAGATAAGAGACCATACAAAGATACCCCAAATTCTTCCTCCCTAGTCTTTTGCATTTATAAATATGGCAATGGTAGCTTTGGGGTAATGGAATTGTATGCAAAAACCTATTTGGCCTTCTAGACCATTTTGCCTTATCGTCTTAGCGATCCGCGACCACAAATATCTTGCATAAACAAAGAAAAAAGGAATGTTTGTTTGAATGTAACAAAATACCAAATGTTGCCACTGTAGGTTCATGTAGATACGTGTATGAGAAGGACCTGTTCTAAAAGACATATATTATACTATTAGCAAGATAATTGTCAAAATGTTAACAAACAAAGAATATATAAAGTCAGATTACACAACACTTTTCCATCTAAACTATACTGTTGGGAAAAATAGACCCAACTATAGTGGGAAAAGAATGAAAACATGCACAGCTAAAAGGAGACAAAACACAAGGAGACTGAAATATTTATATATTCGATTTTCTATTTCATCAAAAAGGATTACATTCAAAAACTCAGAGCTAATGCTCTTTACATGCTTCATATAAAAATTGTGCAAGTTCTGACGCATCTTCTTTCTCTGTGTTGTTGCTACATACTGGAAACATTCCGGAGCACTAGAGCACTGCCAATATTCTCTACTGTTGCAGGTTCTCCTAAACATCCACTTTCTATTTTGTTTTGTTGAACATTTTTCCTTTTTCTTGCTGCTGCAAAAAACTTTATGTCTCTATCTCCTTCTTCTTCTCTGTCTACTGAATCCAACATTCTATTTTTCTTTTGTCTTTTGTTGCCTTTCCAAAATCTAGTGCCCAATTCAAATTCAACCACCACAATAAATTTTACTGTTGTCCAACAAGGTGGTCAAACACAAAAAGGAGGAAACTGCCCAAATTTGATTTCATCGGATGGGGCATTTAATGCATTTGCCCGTTGCAGCTCTAAATTAGATATTCCAACACTCCCCCTTAATTTTTAGCCATTCTTATCTTCATTATTGTTTGAAACTTCTAGCAGAAAACTTCTGGAGGAAATTTTTTGGCGCTCATCACTTTACAAAACTTATGGAGCAAAGTTTTTGGCACTCATCACTTTGCAAAACTTCTAGAGCAACGAACCAAAGGTTCCGGAGCACCGGCACAAAGTTTTCGGAGAAAGCCTGTGTGCATCTATTTTGCATTCTGGAACTGTTTTCTGAAGTTCCGGAGCATTTGTCTTTTTCTGTGCTCTGCATTCTGGAACTATTTTCTAAAATTCCAGAGCATCTACCTTTTTTCTGTCTTCCTGAACCAAAGTTCCGGAGCATCTGTCTTTTCTGTGTTGTTCTTTTCTGTGCTTCCCAAAACCAAAGTTCCAGAGCATCTGCACTTCTCTGAGTTTTCTAGAACTAAAGTTTCAAAGCATTCTTGCATACCAAGCCTATTTTTTAGGTGTTCAAAGGATTCTTTTGACAATGCCTTTGTAAAAATATCAACGAGCTGTTGCTCAGATATGCAATAATGAAGTTGAATCTCTCCATGCTCAACCAACTCTCTTATGAAATGATATCGAATTTCGATATGTTTGCTTCACCCATGAAAGATGGGATTCTTTTTCAATGCAATAGAAGATACATTGTCACAAAATATGGTTGTACCATCTTCTTGCTGCTCATTCAAATTAGCAAAGATTATTCTAAGCCAAATAGCTTGACATGTTGCTGCATTTGCTGCTATGTATTCCGCTTCGACTGTGGAAAGAGAAACTATGGGCTTCTTCTTTGATGCCCATGATATTGCTCATGAACCTATGTGGAACAAGTATCCCAAAGTGCTCTTTTTGTCATCTACATTTCCTTCCCAATCACTGTCTATGTATCCAATCAGCTGAAACTCATTAGAGGCGGTGTACATAATTCCATAGGCTTTCGTGCCATTGACATACCTCAAAATTCTTTTTCCTGCTTGCCAATGTGTGTCCTTAGGTTGCTCCATGAACCTAGAAATTAGGCTTACCACGTACATCAAATCTAGTCTTGTTTTTTTCAAATACATGAGGCTTCCAACCATGCTCTTGTAGAGTGTTGTGTTAACTTTATTGTTGTTGTCCTCTTTGCTTAATTTTAGACCTGTAGCTGTTGGGGTTGGGGCTGGTTTGTTGTCGAACATTCTAAATCTTTTCAAGATTTGTTTAGCATAACTTGTTTGTGAAATAAAAATACCATGACCTATTTGTTGGACCTCTATGCCTAGGAAATATTTTAGCAAACCTAGGTCTGTCATTTCAAACTCATTTTTCATTGCCTCTTTGGAATCAGTAATAAAAAGATTACTATTTCTTGTGAAAATTAAATCATCTACATACAAAACAGTAATAAGAATCTCACCATGTTGGCTTCCTTGATGTAGAGTGTGGGCTTACTACTGCTTTTGCTAAAGCCATTGCTCAAAATGTACAAATCAATTCTATTGTACCATGCTCGTGGTGCTTGTTTCAGCCCGTATAGAGCTTTCTGGAACCTGCAGACCTTGTCTTCATTCCCTGGAACTTCATAGCCAGGTGGCTGCTCCACATACACCTCTTCTTTTAGCACTCCATTCAAGAAGGCTGATTTCACATCCATTTGTAATACTTTCCATTTGTGCTAGGCTACAATTGCTAAGACTGCTCGCATTATTTCTAGCCTTGCAACTGGTGCATATGTTTCATCATAGTCTCTTCTAGGCTACTATTTGTATCCCTTGACAACCAGCCTTGTTTTATGCCTTTCAATCTTACCATCAGCAGTGCATTTGGTCTTATAGACCCACTTAACTCCAATGACTGCTTTCCTTTGGGTAAAACAGCAAGCTCCCATGTTTTGTTTCTCACTATAGCATCCATTTCTTCATCCATGGCGTTACACCATTTTTCCTCTTTCATAGCTTCTTCAAAATACATTGGATCACTATAAGAAAACATTGTAAAATTTGAATTCTCATCAAACTCATTATACCTTTTGCTGTCATAAATTTCCCTCATGCTTCTTGTCTTCCATGGAATCAATGATGCAAGCGTAGGATCAAAATTTTTGGAGCTACTTGACTGCTAGTTTGATGAAGAAGACTGTTGTTGTGAACTTCCAAAGCATCTACCATGTTGGAAGTTTCTGGAGCAACTTTCCTACTGAAAGTTTCTGGAGTTGCTGCTACTGTTTTCTAAACTATTACCATGCTATAAAGTTCTAGAGCATCTCCCTTCTACAACTTCTTCATCCTCAAGAGGTATTGAAACTGAAATACTTGTGTTGCTATCAATTGTTCCATCCCATGACTCATTTTCAATGAATTCAATGTCCCTGTTGATCACCACTTTCTTGGTGATGGGATTATACAACCTGTAGGCTTTGGATTCTTCACTATAGCTTATGAAAATGCATTTTTCTTCTTTGTCATCAAATTTTTGCCTTTTCTCTTTTGGCACGAGTGCATATGCCACACATCCAAATATTCTCAAATTCTCAACACTCCATTTGCATTTCCTCCATGCTTCTTGTGGGATTCTATTATGAATGACCTTTGTGGGGCACCTATTCAAGATGTAGACTGTTGTTGCTACAGCATCACCCCAATACTCATTAGACAAACCTTTTTCCTTCAACATGCTTGGTACCATCTCCGTGATGGTTTTATTCTTTCTTTCAGCCACCCCAATACTCATTAGACAAATTTCATAAATTCGTGAGAGATATACTCTCCCCCTCTGTCTGTTCTGAGGACTTTGATATAGTGGTCGCTTTTCTTTTCAGCCAAGGCCTTAAACTATTTAAACTTTTCAAATGCATCTTATTTGTTCTTCAAATAATACACCCAGATTTTTCTACTTTAGTCATCTATGAGTGTCATGAAATAAACATTTCCTCCTAGGGTTGGGGTCTTCATGGGACCACACAAATCTGAATGCACCAACTCTAATGGTGCTCTAGCTCTCCTAGAATGCCCTGATTGAAAAGGTTACCTATGTTGTTTACCTAGGATGCATGCTTCACACTTTCCATTGGGCTCTATAATTGTTGGTAGGCCCCTAACCATATCTTTTTTAGCTAAAATATTTAAACTATAATAACTTAGATGCCCATACCTTAAATTCCAAAGCTTGGATGGGTCTTGGATGACTGTCTTGAAGGCTGACTGATGCAAGCCTGTTGACTATGCTAAGATTTGCATTTTGAGAGGAAACATTCAGTTCTTTGTCATTTGAACAGCTACCATAACTTTCTTGCTTCCATCTCTATCATAGATGATGCATTCCCCTTTCTCCATTAGCACTCTATATCCATTTTGGACCATCTGTCCAATGCTCAAGAGATTGTGTTTCATTCCTGAGGCATAAAAGAGATCATGAAGCTGTCTTTCTTCACCATGCTTGGTTTGTAGGCACATTATGCCTCTGCCCATGACTAGAACTTTCTCATTGTTTCTCATTTTGATTTCAGACTTAATGTTATGGTCAATGGAGGAAAATAATTTTTTGTTACCACTCATGTGGTTGCTACAACAAATGTCCAAGTACCAAACTTTAGCGTTGTTTTTTTCTACAAGATTGCATGCAATGAACACTTGAGACTGTTTTTCATTTTCAACCTTGTTCTCATTTTCTATGTTTGCATTTTGACTCCCTTGGTCAGGTTGTTTCTTCCTGCATTCACTTGCATAGTGACCATACTTGTGACAATAGTAACACTGCACATTGCTCTTATCAGATATTTGATTTGAGCTACTATTTTTCTTTGTGTTTTGGAAGTGTGATTGGGAGGTGCTTGCCTCCTCCTGACTGTTTGAGCCTCCTCTTCTGGAGTTGCTTCTACCTCTGCCTCTTTGACCTCTTCCTCTGCCATTTCTTCCTCTTCCCTTGCCTTTTAAATTTTCTTATGCTTTGAAGGCTTGTTCCCAGGGGAAGAATTTGCAAACCTATTTAGGCGCTGCTCATGGGTTTGAAGTGAACCCATTAACTCATCAACTAATAGTGTTGAGAGGTCCTTTGCCTCTTCTATGGAAATAACCACCAAGTCAAATTTTGTGGGTAAACTTCTGAGAATCTTCTCCACAATATTTTGCTCTTCCATGGTTTCTCCATTTATCCTCAACTGGTTAATCAAGGTGGAAGCCCTTGTATGAAAATTTAAAATAGACTCATTGTCCTTCATCTACATGGTCTCAAATTCTCTCCTTTGCAACTGGAGTTTGACTAACCTAACTTTCTCATACCCTTTGCAGGTGGTTTGAAGTGTCTCCCATGCTTCTTTTGCATAGCTAGTTGCTGCTATTTGAGGAAAGATAACCTCTGTCAAGGCTGCCTCAATTAGGCTGAGGGCTTTTGCATCATTCTTCCTAGTTTCCTTCAACTGGTTCTTTTGAGCATTGCTCAATGCTGTAAATGCATTTGGGTCAGTCACATCTGTGAACCCATTTGCTACTAATTCCCACAAATCATTTTCCACTAGAATGGTTTTCATTTTCTTTGCCCAAACATCATAATTTTTCCCATCAAATATAGGTGGTTGCTTCCAACTCCAATTGTCTCCTCCAGCCATTTTGCTAAATGGGAAAGAACTACAAAGTACCCAGATAAAATCTAGGGCTTTTCTTCACTGCCTAGAAAACTAGGGCTTTCCCAAATACTCTGAAACTAAAGTTTTGTAACTGCACGCCTAGGAACAAAGCTAGGGCTTTAAAAAATGAATGCTCAAAAAACTTAGGGCTCTGATACCAAGCTGTGGGAAAAAAATAGACCCAACTATAGTGGGGAAAGAATGAAAACATGCACAGCTGAAAGGAGACAAAACACACTTGGAGACTGAAATATTTATATATTCTATTTTTTGTTTCATCAAAAAGGATTACATTCAAAAACTCAGAGCTAATGCTCTATACATGCTTCATAAAAAAACTGTGCAAGTTTCGGCGCATCTTCTTTTTGTGTGTTGTTGCTACATGCTAGAAAAATTATGGAGCACTAGAGCACTGCCAATATTCTCTACTGCTACAGGTTCTCCTGAACTTCCACTTTCTATTCTATTTTGTTGAACATTCTTCCTTTTTGTTGCTACTACAAAAAAAATTGTCTCTGTATCCTTCTTCTTCTCTGTCTACAAAATCCAACATTCTATTTTTCTTGTCTTTTGTTGCCTTTCCAAAATCTGGCGCCCAATTCAAATTCAACCACCACAATAAATTTTGATGTCGTCCAGCAAGGTGGTCAGACACAGAAAGGAGGAAACTGCCCAAATTTGATTTCATCGAATGGGGCATTTAATGCATTTTCTCATTGCAGCTCTAAATTAGATATTCCAACATATATGTGTCATTGAAACTGAAGCGATGGTAAAGGTCATAGTTGATAGTACCTTGGACACCTATGTGCTCTAATTCAACTATAAATTCTACAAGTGTAATGCCAGTTAATGGGTGAATAACAGGAAAAGACATCAAACACCTTGACACATTGCAGAGAAATCCAATGTCTCTTAGACAGTCATCAATGCTAAATATTAGTCATTCTGACTTATATAAGAAGTTTTCTTTTGAGCGACAAACTCCTCCATTGAATGGCCATTATAAGTTATACAACCATTTACCTATAGTTATAACTCAGGAGCAAAATAAAGATCATCTGAATTTAGTTCCTATGAATATGATTGGTACAAATGTTTGACCTTTTAAGTCCTCCTCTAATCTTCAGCTAAAGCTAATAGTAATGTAGTCTTTCTAGATCCAAGTGGGCCTAATAACAAGGTCATTCTGCACCAAATAGATCCTATTTAGTAACAAATGTAAATGGATTCAACTATCCTATTTTTGATTCATTCTATTAGTCAATTGAAAATTCTTAGTTACTTATCACCTGGATGGCTTTAGGACTGTGCTAACACCCGTAAGGATTGTGAGTTTTAGTCTTCTTTGCCAGTGACAGTCCAACCATACCCAAAATGCCCTATAATTCATTCATTGGGCAATCTAAATTATTATGTATTT
This sequence comes from Sequoia sempervirens, assembly GCA_007258455.2. Classification (NCBI taxonomy): domain Eukaryota; kingdom Viridiplantae; phylum Streptophyta; class Pinopsida; order Cupressales; family Cupressaceae; genus Sequoia; species Sequoia sempervirens. Next base: position 60,963,857 of record VDFB02179234.1, read on the forward strand.
TTAGGCTAATTTAGGCCAATTCAAAAGTAATTTCTTTTTAAAATATAGAATTTGAAAACACATAAGAGCAATGCCTTGTCTAGAGACACTGTGTCTAATAAGAACATTCTAAATATAATCTTATTTAAGAAGATTCAAACTCTGTAAATGGTCCCACATGTCAATGATATAAACAAGATTCAATATTGAAAAAAATCATTTATAAGACTGACAAAATTGCAGAACTACATGTTATTTTATGCACAATTGGTTTACTACAACAATATCAGTGGCTATAGGAGGATGAGCAGAACTGAGACTAGTGTAAAAAGGAATGGTCAAAGGTTTGTTTCGTTGTTGCAAGAAAAGAAAAAATTATCTAGTTGCTGCAATTTGTTGGAACCATTGCTTTTATTTGTTAAAATATTATTTTTCTTATGTCCCTATTGTAATTTATTGAGTTTTGTGATTGTGAGAAAGGGACAATAGTTTTTAAAAAATATGATGAATGTTATGTAGTCAGAGGATTCTAAGATTTTAGGTCGTTTTGGATGTATTGGTACTTTTTCCTCTTTTTGAACTTTATGTTCAGCCATAATTGTTTATGGAACAATAAGCTTCTTTATTGTAATTTTAGAATAATAATTTATTTTTTTATTTTTTTTATGTGGGTCTCAGCTAAGCAATCTTCAAGCCTCGCCCTTTTAACAAGTATAGTTGTAGTTCTATTGCCTCATCATCTAGAACCCCGGAAATAATAGCTAGAATCAAACATAAAACTGATAGATTATTTTGCAATGAAGCTTGAATTTGATGAAGCCAAAGGATTCTCTCTACTCCAACCACTATAAAACATTCAATCCACATTAATACCATTTAATGAATCTAGTTTATTGAGAGCATATTATAAAATAAAAACTTAATTAAATTTTTAAAGGGGGGAAATGCTTATCATAATACCCATTTTTGTAGAAACAAGAATGAATTTTTATACAAAATAATTAACTAATAGGCTACATATAGTGTGAGATTTGCGCCTAAAATTTTTTTCACCCTTGTAAACAACTATTGAGTCATGGGAAAATAAGTTTTAGCTACCGTTAAATGGTAAATCAGCTCTCCTATAATGGTAAAAGTCTCCAAAATATCAAAGCCTCCAAAATCTCACTTATCATTTGAAAGTGAGATAGAACTTTTGTTTCCATTTGAAGTGTTTTTTTTCCAATTTGATGGCAACAAACTCCTTCCATCTACATTGCTTTATGTTTTAAATTTGATGTAAATATTTCAAAATCAAATAATACCTAAAGTCTTAAGGAAAAAATCTATATTTGTTTAAGTGGAAAAAATCAAATATTGCATCCATAGGCATGCATACACAAACACTACTCTCTAACATATTAACATACAGATTTCTATTGGTGTAATCCTTGAACCTTTTTTAGGTGCAAGTGCTAGTTTATTAAACACATCTAGAATTTGAATTGCAAAGGGGATAAAATGAATTTAACAATATTATTAAAGTATTACATCAATCTTTTATTTGTTGTAAAATTTGGTTTGACTAGAAGTCTAATTGAGAAGAATGTGACCCTCATAATCTAATAGTTTAGAGTAATAGACTCGTAGAATCTCATATCTTCATTTGATAAATTCAAAAAATAAAACAATTCAATAAAATCAATTTCTAACATCTACTATAATATATTTCCATCATTAAATTTTAAATTAAATGTCACAATCAATTTTAAAACAATTTATACAGCAGAATATTTATTTTCATTTTACTATTGAACACAACACCTCAGCAATAATTACACCATTTACCCTAAAATGTAATAAATCCGTGACAATGTGAATTCAGTGTGTTGGGAGAAAGAGGAGTGCTGTTAGGGGTTCCATCTGGCGCGGAGGAAGGCGATTGGAGACAAGAATGCTTCCTCTTCCGTCCACAAACATGCCTCCGATCGCATTCAAGGACGCCGCCTGCACATTCAATGGCTTCCCCCATCCATATTAATCAATCTCATAAACTAACATCTGAATTAATTCAACACTCATCTGCTAAAATCTGAAAGACACGTTCCAAGTTTGCCAGGGCTTTACTGTTAAAATGTAATTAGCCCGAAGAATATGTTGAGAATTGTTTGTTCTGGTAGTTGTCATTTTGATTAAAAAATACTTATGTGATTCATCTTAAATTATATTAATCGATAGATACGATTGAGATATGATTTCAGATGAATCAGAGAAACAAGTCACCGTGCGGTGCTCTGCAGGCGAGATTGTTTTTGCACGAGGAAGGATTGTGTTGCCTTCCCAGTTGCCATTTTAAGAAACAAGTATATGCTGGCAAGGCAGATGATCAAGTTTTCATTTTTCTTGCAAGGTGCACTGTGATTTAATATTGTTTTCCTCATAGTTTTTAACGATAACCTTCAGCTGAAGAATCAATTTGTTTTATATAACCAGATATGTTTTATAGTCAATTTGTTGAGATTTGAGCCCCAATGTGAAACCTGGCCGACCAATCAAATTATTTCTGTTGCATTTGATATCGCTTTTGATCTCGAGGAGTGTTGGAATCTCGACAAATATATGTGTTTTATAAAATGGCTCATATAAGCAACTTGACAAAAGAAAGAGAAATAGAAATTTGACAGGAGTCGTTACAAATAGAAATTTGCATTGTTCCATGTGTCCTCCAAGTTTATGTGTTCTATGCGAATTCCCCCTCCCTCAAAACCTGTAACCTTCAATAACTGTTGATGATTTGATCTGAAAACCCTAAAGAAAGGGTATGAAACATTTAGGTTCTGCAACACAGGGTTTGGGTCTTGTCAAAAATTCAATTTATTTTAATAAAAAATATTTAAATTATTATTATTCATGGCTATCACTTTTTTTTTCTGTCATATTAGGAGAAATGAGAATTTTTTTTTTTTTTTCTTTTGTTATCTTTTTTCAAGCAATGTAAGGTTAGAGGCACTTCGCCACCCCTTCACTAGGGCCTCATTTAGTGCCTCTATAACTATGTTTTTGTTATCACGCCCCTTCCTAGCCCCTCTTTGGAGTTTAACCCCAACATGAATGCTGGCAACACCCTTAGTGAGGGTACCTCCTCAGCTAAGCCTCCTTTGAAAAACCCCCCAGGAGCCCCCTTTGTTCTGAAAAAATCCTCAGTTAAAGGCCTCCTAACTAAAGGGGACCTAATTGTCTCTACTGCAAAAGGTAAGGAGTGTATAATCAACCCTCCTGGTAATCCCTCAAGTGCGAAAGGAAAGGTCATGATTTTTTTAGCCTAAAATGGCTAAAAAGGTAACCATTGAAATAAAGGATGAGGAAGAAAAAGGAAAAGGGGAGGACTCTAGCAATGGGAAAGGTGGTGGGAGGTCAGCCAGGCTAGCTGGACAATCTACCAAGGGAAATAAGCTAAGCTATGAAGAACCAATAGACAACCCTTTGTTGAGGCTTCAACTCCCTTAAATATCAGCAAGAAGGAAATTTCAATGGTTTTGGGGGAGGAACTTTCAGAGGACTCCATTAGGAGTGAAGATGATTGTTAGGGTTCAGGCAGATCAAAGCAATAAACATTAACAATTATATGCAAATTAAATAACCTATAAATATAACAATGAAGAATAACACAAAAAAGATCAACACAAAATTTTAATGTGGTTCACCTAATATGGGCTACATGCACTAAAACTCAAGCACCCAATGATTTTATTATCCAGTGCAAAACATATTACAATCTTGTGAATACAATCCCGCAACATACATCCTAGCCGCTTATAACAAGCTTTTTGGAAGCTTCTAGAACTAGGGTTTTACAAAGTTATTTTTCATTTGTCGGTTAACAAAAAATTAACTATCGACCCCTTGACATGCAAAAAAGGGGAAAAAAAATTTAGTCGCCACATACCAACAGATGATGAAGAGTAGGAGAGTGTTGATCAAGTGGTGGTTTAGGATTCAGAGGACAATGCGAACAAAGGGGAAAAACATATTACAAAAGAAATTGAGAATGAGGTTATGAAAGCCATGGAGGATGTGAGTAGGCAGACAATGGAGGATAACAAAATGGAAACGTAGCCAGAAGAAAGGCCCTTTGAGTTTTATCTCACTCAATTTTGTGAGCTTCAAGATAAAGTGAACATAATGGATAGGGAATTTAACAAATTGGCATCCATTACTCTGGGTATTATGAGAAGGGATATTTTTGGTACTATGAATGGATTGGCAAAAGTCAGGAAAGCTCGTAGGAAAAGGAGCTCCTCTTAGGAAATGGAGATGCAGTAGGAAGACATAACTACCGATGTGATGGATCAGTGCAGTGAGGAGTTAGAGCATCTGATTAAGGAATGAGACTTTATTTGCAATCCCATAAAGTAGTTTTTGCTTTCTATTTCCTTTGTTTTAGGCCTTTGTGCCTTAGTACTCTCTAGGTTTGCATGCCCTCTAGTTTTTTGGTTCAGGTTTTGTGCTTTTTTGGTCTTTTGATTGCCTGTTATTGGTGGTTTCTTATCCATTTGGCTTGGTGTTGTTTTGTGGTGGGTAGGGTTGTTGTTTTGGTGTGGGGTGTTGGTTTGTAGTTTTGGTTTTGTTGTTTTGTGGTGGTAGTTATGTTGGCCAAATGGCCTATTGGTTGCTCTCTACTTGGGTTCAAGGTCCCTTTCCCCTACTTTTGTAATAAAAAATGTTTAAATTACTCTTCACATTTTAACTAAAATTGAAGTTATTTATCTGAATTGAGAGAAAGGACATGTATTATAATTTTGTGTACTTCTTGAAAGGATGCACGATCTTTGTTTTTTGATCCACCAATTTCTAGATGCTATTTTTATGCTTATGTGTGTTGCTAATACTAATTCCTTTTGTGTAAATTTGCTAAATTAGCTAAAATAATTTCCTCTGCCATATGAAAAGAGGTTCTTAGCCAGCTCCTAAGTTAGTGGTGAATTATTTACATCATTCTTTCCTTCTTTTCACAATTTGGAACCTCTTGGCTGAAAACTAATTTATTTAAAAATGATCTTCAATAAACTAAAATGTTAAGAAACTCAATAACTCAACTATTACTATTTTTTCTCTTGGGGACGTAGGATTTTGTTTACTCCAAGATGTTATTGCACTAAACATTCAGGTAAGAATTTGTGAGCATAGTGCCCATAAATTTGGCTAAATGGTAAAAGAATTTTTTTTATTTGAAGAACCAAGCCATAACATACCCTTCCACCAGGTTATATACTTTTACAATTTTTTGCATTGTTTCCTCCTTTTCTTCTAACCTCCCATTCTACCAATTTTTTATCTTCCTCTTTTCCCACCTTCTTGTGGGTTTAGACCCATTTCTAGTGTTCCTCCACCAAAATTAGCCATGGCTCTTCTCATCACTTGTCCAACCTTTTATTGGACCTACACATAAACCATTAAAACAAAAACATGTTCAAGCTTAATTCAAAAATTCTCATACTTACTCTAGCTCAACCAAAGCTTTTTGCTAGCTTTGTCTCTTATGATCTCCATCCCCAAGATATATACCCAACTATAGCTAGATCTTTTATTTCAAATTGTGTTGACAACTAAGACTTCAAATCTGAAATCAAGATTTACCATTCCCAAAAAATAACATAGATCATCTACATACAATGACATAATGAGAATTTAATCATTATCAGTTTTGAAATAAACACAATGATTTGATATCATATCAAAAATCCCAATCTTAACACAAATGCATCAAACTTTGGGTACCACATCCTAGGAGACCATTTCAAACCATACAAAGACTTCTTAAACTTGAAAACTAGATATTTTTACCTTTTACAATGTAATGCTCAAGTTACACTGACATATAGATTTATTCTTCTAAGTCACCATGAATGAATTTTTTCTTCAATCCATCTTCTCAACTTCAAAATCATAAGCTATTACAAGTGACAATAAGAATGTGATGGACATTAACTTTGCAAAAGGAGAGAATATCTCACCATAATCAATTCCCTCCACCTATGAGTAAACCTTCATGACCAACCTTGCTTTGTGCTTCCCAATATTGTTGTTTGGACCAAACTTCTTCTTGAACACCCATTTGCAACCAATGATTTTATGTCCATTGCTAAAAGGTACCAAATCCCATGTATCATTTTTCTTTAATGTAGCTCCATCTCAAGTATTCCATGGATTTTACCCAAGAATCTACATCACTCATACCCATTTCCTCCATAATGATCAGGACTTGGCTCATCAACATTAACAATCAAAGAAAAAATACAATTATTAGAATCCAAAAATGAATATCCCAACCTTTCAAGTGAATATCCAAACCTATCAGGTTGCCACCTAATCTTCATGGACATCCTCAAAGAGTAATATTGAGATTCTTCTTATTTTAACATTTTAGAGTTGATAGAGCTCACCTCATTATTAGGTCCATCATGGGCTTCTAGTTCAACGTTCTTAGAGTTAAGAGGAATTTGAACCACATCTTTTTTCTTTTTCTTTGTAGGTTGAAAAATAGTGGAAGAAGGTTTCACCTCTCTAAAAATAACACTTCTATTATAGATAAATTTCTCAGCCATTCGATCTCAAAACTTGTACCCTTTCACACCAACATTGTAGCCGATGAAGATACACTTAACTACCTTGTTCTCCAACTTAGACCTCTTCTCCCTTGACACATGAGCATATTCCTCATAGCCAAAAATAGGAAGATGTCTCAAAGTGGGCTTCTTTCTTGACCACACCTTCATAGGTGTCTTCTCAACAAGTGTTGATGTAGGAGATTTGTTAACCAAATAGCAATCAATGACAACAACTTCAGCCCAAAACTTTGTTCAAGGCTAGCTCAACTCAACATACTCCTAGCCCTCTCCATCAATGTCCCATTCATCCTCTCCACAACTCCATTTTGTTGAGGGGTGTATGAATTTTTCTTATGCTTCTCAATCCCATGTTATTTACAAAACTTGTCAAAATTTACAAAACAATTCTCACCACCATTGTCAATCCAAACTCTTAATTCTTTTACTAGTCTGATTCTCATGAAAAGCCTTTAAACTATTTGAACCAAATAAAGACATCAAATTTACTCATAAGGAAATACACCCATGTCCTTCTACTATAATCATCTATAAAAGATACTAAATATACAAACTTAGAAATTGAAGGAATAAAATTGAATGTGGTTCTAATTATATATTTAAAAGATACTATGACACCCAAGAAGAGTTGTGAGAATTGGACTAAAATTGAATGCGGTTCTATTTTCCATAAGCACAATGTTTGCAAAAATCAAACTTGAGATTACAATCATCTAAACCCTCAACAAGGCTTTTATTTTTTAGGGACTTAAGACCATTTTCACCAATATAGCCAAGTATTTGGTGCCAAATAATTGTTTTCTCATCAGAAAGTTTCATCTCCAAATCACGAGGACCCAGGTATCTAGAAAGCATGGCCATAAAAAGTGGATTTGCAACACTTTCTTTCACTGTTGGTTCTAATGGTGAGGACGAAGTCTCTGAAACTCTTTTTTGGTATCAATAGAAGAACTATTGCACTCAATCATGCATGCATCCAACTAAAAAAAAGTTCCATTCTGAACATGCCATTAGCAAGAACCATAGATACCCTCACCATCTTGCATCCTCCATTTGAGAAAATAACTTGTATGTGCCCACATCATTCAATTTAATTATAGAAAGAAGGTTTTGTTCCAAAATTGGGATATGTAGGAAACCATCAATCCCCTTCACTCTACCATTTGGGAATCTGATCTTGACTCTTTGATGACCAACTATTTTTAGGTGAGGGTCATCACCTAGGCACACCTTTCCACCATAAAATTCTTCATACTTTGAAAGTCAACCCCAATGTGAGGTCATTTGGAAATATGAATCAAAGTTTATCAACCACACGTCTTCCAATGCATGTGTTACCAAGGAAATGACAAAAGCTTCACCATCATCTTGAGAGGATTCTGAATCAAAGACATTTTTATTTTTCTTTTCCCCCTCTTTACACTCCTTGTGGAAATGACCAAATTTACCACAATTCCAACACTTCGTCTTGGAATTTCAAGGAAACTTAGATCTCCCACAAGATCTAGATCTAGAATTTTCTTTCTTTGTATCCTTCTTCTTGCCTTTCTCCTTCATTCTGACATGAACAATAAGGGCCTTCTTAGCCATTTCAGAAGATTTTCTTTACATCTCTTTAGAAATTAATAATGTAACCACTTAATCCATCTTGAAGGTGGCAGTGGTACTTCCAATGGCCATGACAAGGTGATCCCATGAATCAGGCAATGAATGCAACAAATCCATGCAATGATCCTCATCCTCCATTTTTACACCAATAGAGTTCAATTAGGAAACAAGCATGTTGAATGCATTTAAATGATCTACAATATATCCTCCTTCCATCTTCAAAGAATACAATTTATTTTGCAGGAATAACTTATTTACTTGGGATTTAGCTTGATATATTTGAGCAAGTTTATCCTAATTTTTTTGTGTAGACTTCTCTTCATGGACACTCAAAAGCACAAAATCTTATTAGACCTTTCTATTGCAAAGATGGTTGACGTTTCACCACAAGATCAACCTGCTAATGCTCGATACAATCACCTTTGGAGTTAATGAATCCATAGGATGTGGTTAAGCCATATCACGAACCTAAGTGTTGCATTGCACAGCACAAGAAGACCAAGGGTGCACACCCTACAACAACAACCCCCCCTCGCGCAAGCAAGGGGTTCAAACCAGTGAACCAAGCTCTAATACCAATTGTTGCAAGGATGGTTGTTAAATTGCACCAAAAGATCGACCTGTTAATTCCCGATGCAACCGCCAGAGTTAATGATTCCATGGGAGGTGGTTAAGCCATGTCACGAACCCAAGCACTGTGTTGCACAACACAAGGAGACCAAGGGCACACACCTTGCAACACTTTATCCTTCTAATCCATCAAATTTCAATCTTCTTGTTTCATGCCCAATGACATCTTTCTAGATACAACCATCCATAGGTCTTTGTCTACAAGCATGTCTTCCATTTTGAGCTTCCATAGCTCAAAGTGGCCTCCATTAAATTTTTGAATCTTTATTCTTCTAGATGTGCTAGCCATCTCCTCCCTGCAACAAGGTCACAAAATGCTTTGCATCAAACTCCCACTCAAAGTAGATCAGCACAAAAAAATCTCTACCCAACAATGGTACAAAAACTAACGAGGCCTTGTTACCAAATAAAAGGAAGCAAGGTGTGTGAAAACACTTCCTACACCGATCTATTGAGGAAATATTGTGTAAATTTTTTAAACCCTTAAACAATTATTGTGAAGATGCATAATATCTAGTAAATATAAAAATAACATCACATAGATAAATGCTCACAAAACAAGATGTACATAGGGCTTTAAAACCCTTTGGGGAGAAAAACCCTACACTCGAAAAACATGCTCAATGTATTACAGTAAACAATCTAGTTGCATACACTTGTAGAGAAAGTTTCTTGCAAGAGTACACAAGTGTTGAATTCTAGAATAATTTTAGCACCATAACATTACTTGCAATTAATCTCATCATATAACTCCAATCCTAACACATATATTTATAGATTTTACAAAATTCAAAGCTTATGCACATGCACACGCACATGCAAAGCATAACATGCGAAGCACATGTATATGCAAAACTCGCACTCTCATTGCAACTTTCCATTTGTGACTTTAGCTTGAATTATCTTCAACAAATGTAGCCCATAAAATATAAATAATAACATAGAAAAATTAATAATAACAATGCTAGGAATTATCAAAGTTTGAGACACTGTTTTAACACCTTAGTCATTTGTGGACATTCATATGCCTAATGCCCATGTGATAAAATCATCTAGTAGTCTTTTGAGGACATGTAGAATTTGATTTGCAATAGGGATAAAAGGAATTTAGCAATTTTAATAAATAATTACATCAACATATGTCTTGGGTCTATTGCATGCTAGCTTGTTGTATTCAATTTTTTACTCAAATTTGAATTTTGGTCCATCTAGAGATCTAATTGTAGAGAATGTGACCCTCAGGATTCAATAGATTACAACAGATTATGACAAGAAATTTGTAGAATTTCATATCTTTATTTAATAAACCTAAAAAATCATTAAGCTTAAAACTAAATATCATAATCAATCTTAAAACAATTCATATAAAAGAGTCCATTTATTCTCATTATAATACCAAAAATTGAACACAACACCTCAACAACATTACACCATTTCATCTAAAATGCAATACAAACACCGTGATGAGAGAAATAAATCCAATGAGGATTGAGCCAAGTTTGTGAAGGAGAGCAAGACCTCCTCCTCTCCCTCTGCTACTGTTGTTGCCGCTATTTCTCTGGTTTCTGGTCTGGAGTTTATTAATATTATTTCTGATAAATTAGACACTTAGAAAAAAAAATACGTTTGTGATAATCCGAATTCAGTGTGTCGGGAGAAAGAGTAGTGATGTTAGGGCTTCCATCTGGCGGGGAGAAAGGCGAGTGGAGACAAGAATGCTACCTCCTCCATCCTTCGGACAATCCAAAAGCATGCCTCCGATCGGATTCAAGGACGCCGCCTGTACATTCAATGGCCTACCCCATCCATAATCAATCTCATAAACTGGAAATCTCGGAGAACTACTGACAGCTGTACTGTTTTGCCACCCGATTTCCATAACTAAATCCACAACATTCCTCCCACCGGATTCCACCCACTCTATCATATTATTAACCTGATCTTCTGCAGTGCAGACAGAGATAAGCTCCTCGATAACACCAGCAGCGAAGCGGACGTCCTCCTTCACCAGTTTCTCGGCTGTAGTTTTGGCCACGCAGAAAATCAAGCAGTTTCCAAAATATGTTGGAGGCAGAGGCGGTTTCACACGACCTCTGCAATCAGCCGGCACACCGAAATAAACGGGCTCTTCCTCTGCGATCTCCCGAGCTTTGATTACGCATCTCCAGAACTGTGCAGCCACTGCAACAAATGAAGGAGACGCCCCCGTTCGCTCTTTCAAAGCTGCGATTCTTTCTCTTGTGAAACAAAACGTTTTGTAGACGGTCTCTGTTTTCTGATCCACGAGTTTCCGGATGCTATTTTCATGCTTCTGTGTGCTGTTGGTACTAATTCCTTTTGTGTGCTCTCCCTGCAGGTTTTCTCGCCTAAACTTGTAAATCTGCGCCCCGTTAGTCCCTTGATGGGCCTCGTAAGATATCCCCATCGCCGTCTCGTGTTCTGCTTTGAACATTGTCCTAATGTGGAGGGAGGGTTTCGAAATAGGAAGGTTTCTGCTGCACTCTGCCCACGATTTCATAAAATGCCAAAACGAATTTCCGTCTGCTATAGTATGATGAAATGCGCTTCCTATACAAATTCCCCCTCCCTCAAATCTTGTGACCTGCAATAACTAGTGATGATTTGTTCTGAAAATCCCCAAAAAAGGGTATGAAACATTTAGATCTTGACTCACATTTCGCTAAAATTGAAGCTATTTACCTGAATTGAGAGAAGAGGTGTGTTGAAATTTTCGTGCTGCTGGGAAGGATGCACGATTTGGACAAGGCTTTTGAAAAATGGCTTACGCTGAAATTCCTCTGTTTCCAGGTCCTTGAAAGACATATCCATTGAAGCTTCCACAAATTCCACTCCGCCACCGTTGCAATCAATCTCTGGTCGGCCTGATATTTCTCCAATGACCAGCTGTCCTGCTAATGGATAGAAATGAACCAGAACTGACGACAGGCTTTTCTTCAGGCTGTCTACAATTGAGGAAAATTCGTTTGTAGGCAACACTCTGTAGAAGAGAAGCTTCTGAGGTTTACTAATTGACAGCCAAAATAGGTCAAGGTTGGAAAGGAACAAGCGTTGCCTACACGATGGGACAGCCGGAGCGACTGTGGATATCCTCAGCACTTTAACCTGCGTTTCTTCCATCTCTGCAGTTGCCTCCCTTGCTCTAACTCACAAGTACAATGAATATGTAATAGTTTGGACCTAAATTTACTAATATTTACTTTAATGCTAAATAGTCAATTGTAATATTTGTTCTAATTTTAAGTTTTACCGATATAAAAATAAATATTAATTGAATTTTTTAATCAAAATTGATTTTTGATTGATTAATAATGATTATGTTTAAGAATAGTCACTTATAATAGCAAGTAAGAGTCTTTATATTATGAATCTTTTGTTTATATTTATTTATAATTTTGTTTTTAATTATTATAGAGAAGAAAGTAGTGTCATTATTCGATGTAGACATTTCTTTCAGTCTCCATGTTAAACTTCATTGATATATACTCAAAACTATAAACTCTGTTGAAACATTGAAAGATAGAAAGGAAGTATCACATCAAACTTATGTCAAGGGAAATATAGAATTTGCTTAAAATTATTAATTTAGATTAGACAAACAAACAAAAATGAATGCAAAACATAGAAAAATTTATTGTAAAAAATAATAAACATGCCATCATAAGATAAATAAATCCATTTATAATAGAAAAAAATAATATTTACAAACTATGAACCACCTCTCATGGCTCCCCATTTTACAATCACTTGATTCTATTTTAAAATGTTAAGAAACTCAAGAAATAGATTATTACTATTTTATTCTTGGTGATGCAAGATTGCATTTACTCCAAGATGCCACCACACCGAACATTCATTTAAGAATTTGGGAGTATAGTGCCCACAAATTTGGCTAAATGGTATAACCATCATTTTCATTTGAATAACCAAGCTATAACAATCCCTTCCACCAAATTAGATACTTTTGCAATATTTCACATTTTTCCTCCTCTACTTCCAACCTCCCCATTCTACCAATTTGGGGGAAATTGTAATGGTGAACATTACATACCTATGCCATTTTCCCTAATGCGTTGGGGTTGTTTGATTGGACTTTCTTTAATGTAATAATAAGTGTGCACCTAGCATATTATTGTGTGAATTCAACTCATAACAGTATTTTATTTTGATCCCATTATCACTTATCCTTAAAGATTCAATGATGATCACTAGATCTCCTATTTGACATCCTATAGATTGCATCCATGAGTATAGACTTGACCTAGGTCACTTGTATAATCACAAATATGGACACTAAACTTTAAAATTCAAATTCAAAATTAATTTCATTAACTCCCTCCTATTATTTTTTGTGACCCAACTTAACATAGGTTGTGTTAATTTATACACTTGCTTGTGGTATTTAAGGACATTCATTTATTTATTTTAAAATCACCCAATAATCTATTAAGCACATCTGGAATTTGATTTGCAAAAGGGATAAAAAGAATTTAGCAATATTTTAACATCAACACATGTCCTAAGTCCATTGTATGCTTGCTTGTCTTCAATATTTTATCTAGTTGTAAATTGTGATCCAACTAGAAGTCTAATTGAGAAAAATGTGACCCTCACAATTCAATAAATTAAAAATGATAGATTTACAAAATCTGTTATCTTCATTTGATAATCCAAAAAAATAGAACAATTAACAAAAGCAATTTCTAACATCTACTACAACTCATTTCCATCATTAAATTTTAAATTAAATGTCACAATCAATTTAAAATATTTTTTATAGAAAAATCCATTTATTACCATTACAATACTAAAATATTACAATATTTTGCAATGAAAATTCAACACCTCACCTCAGCAACATTAACAATTTACCCTAAAATGTAATAAATCCAATGAGGACTAAATCAAGTCTGATAATGTGAATTCAGTGTGTTGGGAGAAAGAGGAGTGTTGTTAGGGTTTCCATCTGGCAGGGAGGAAGGCGAGTGGAGACAAGAATGTTTCCTCTTCCATCCCTCGGACTATCCACAAACATGCCTCCGATGATTTTCAAGGACGCTGCCTGCACATTCAATGGCCTCCCCCATCCATAATCAATCTCATAAACTGGAAATCTCAGAGAACTACTGACACTTGTACCATTTTGCCAACTGATTTGCCTAAGTAAATCGACAACATCCCTCCCACCGGATTCCACCCACTCTATCATGTTATTAACCTGATCTCCTGCAGTGCGGACAGAGATAAGCTCCTCGATAACGCCAGCAGCGAAGCGGACATCCTCCTCCACCAGTTTCTCGGCTATAGTTTTGGCCACACAGAAAGACAGGCAATTTCTGAAATATGTTGGAGGCAGAGGCGGTTTCTCACGACCTCTGCAATTAGCCAAAACACCAAAATAAACAGGCTCTTCCTCTAGTTAAAAACTATGGTATAGAGGAGAAACCCATAAAGATGAGCTCTGTAAAACACAGGCCCAATCTATTAATTCTTAGAGGAATACATATTAAATGCTATAAGACTGTCGTTCAAAGTTAGCTGTGAAATTAAATGGTGGACCGGTGAGAGAACATGGTAAACTTGAATGACATGGGCTGCTAGGTCGGTGTATAGTCGGCAACTTGGTCTGTGTCGACAATCTGCTGTTGATAATTAATTTACCTTTTCTAACATCACCCCATAAATTAATTATCAAACTATTTTAGATATCCCCCATAATCTAGAAAAGATGGGTCCCGGTCTAAAGCCTTGTTAGGTACCCATTTACAAGATCACTGATGAAATTCTTCATATTGCTTCCCCTCATCATAATCACTTTGGGTTTTACAGCTTACCCCTAACCGATTGAATTCTAATGTGGTTTAAAGCTCACCACGAACTCCACAAGCCTCACACACAAGTGGTTTCAAGATAACCACAAACTTCTCAATCAAGTGGTTTCGGCTAACCACAAACCTCGCACACAAGTGGTTTCAGATTACCATGAACCTCTCAACAAGTGGTTTTGGATTACCACAAACCAAACACACACATGACTGAGCCACAAATCATCATGATGTGGAAACCATCATCACTCTAGGCTTTTCTCCTTTTGTACCTGCATCAAAATTAATTATTGAATCCATATAAGAAGAAATCCATCTACCGAGATACATGGCTACCCAGCCACTGTATTCGCCACTTGTATAGAATTCCTTTTCAGATACATGGTTCATCAATATTTTAAACTAAAAACAGCAAGGGTGTTGGGTACAATCGATCATGCACCCCTTACAAAAAATCAGGTACAATACATACTTTGGTTTTGCCTTTTAACAAAGGTGACTCGCACTTAAACATTTGCCCAATAAATGCATAGCCCACTAACAACAAAAACTTTCTTGACTTCATGATTGCACATTGTTTAGGACTGACCTCTTTTCAACAACCACCCAAATACTATCAATGAGATAAAAACATCACTCTTTTGAAGGATATTGATCCAACAATCTTCATTTATATGACCATTTTTGACATCGACACAACCTCCACATTTAGACAGACAAATTCTCTCACCTCCAACCCAAACACTTTTACCCCAAACCAAAACACACGTCTCAGACAGACCCCTACGTCATGACAACAATCTTTAGCACACCATCTCACCAACACAAATCACAGCTCTTTCCAAGGTTGAATGCCTCTATTGGCAATGCAAATCACACAGGTCTACAAAGAGAAATCTCTAAAAAAAAATAGAGTAAAACCCATGTCTATTGAAATTAACCATGCAGTGAAAACCCACATTTGGCATTGAAGCCCTCACTTTCATGCTAGAAAATGTAATCACCTAGCTTAAATAAGGATTCCAGATCACAAAATCATACCTTCAATCACCAAACACATATGGAAAAAAGTGTTGGGTCCCAAAATGATATCGATCCACATAAAATTTTCTTGCAAAGCAATAGAACACAGACTTTGGCTCTTCTTGTAGCTTGCAATTTGTCAAGGCCCCGGATTTCATTCAATGTAACACAGCATCTTCTCCAACTGCTATGTCTACAGTAAAATCACCAACAATCTCCGGGGGTGATCCCACAATAGCGGTTTACAATTTTTGCCCAAACTGGACATTGAAATAATTTTTTTTAACTAAATCTTTACTTTTGGGCACCTATAGTGGCTAAACCGTGAGGAATTTGAAGATGATGCAAACTAGAGTTTCGTGAAATTTTTCCTATAGATTATAAATATATTTTTTTAAAATTTTTGGAATTAGATTGCACTTCTTTTCCATCTCCCTAAAAAACTAGTTTTTTTGAAAACAACATTTTAAAAAGTGACGCTCACCGTATAACGCATAACTTTTTTTCCATGAAGGATAAAATTATAATTCTTTTGAATTTAGATTCATAACTCCAATATCTAATGCTTCAACTTGGTTAGATAGTTTTTTATTGAATATTTTTTCTTTAATCAATTTTTGAAGTCAAACCAATTATAATTCAGACAAAGTAGCGGTATAGTAATGTGTAAATTTTTGTATGTATTGAAATTCAATTTTTCTTTGTTGGATCAAGGACTTCAATATCTGGTGCACTCATATTTTTTTAATTTTGTTTTTGATAATCTATTATTTTTACATGTGTGGAGCAGAGAGCTTGATTTTTGATGAAAATCCCACATTCACAAGAAATAAAAAATAAATATAATAATAAAATTAAATTTATTTAAAATTATACTTTTTGGGAAGCTTATAATAAGGACTACATACTTTCAAAAAATAAATTTTAAATGAATTCATTTGATCCCCCAAAAGGTAAATCAAAAGTGGTTTTCTATCAACATTTTGATAGGTGTAAAGGAGACTTCGTTATAAGTATGGTTTAAAACTAGCGAGGTTCTATCCAAGGGGATTTGATTTAAGGTAGTTTGATCAAACCCTCCTTAATTGGAATTCTTTAAATGGAAATTTTTAAGGCTTAAATCATTATATTTTCTAAAAATATGTGATTTCAGCAAAAATCAAATCCTCCCAAAAATTGTAAACCAGCTTTGTGGGATCACCCCCGGCCAAATAACCTGGCTCTGATACCAAGTTAAAATTAGTGGTATAGAGGAGAAACCTATAAATATGAGCTCTGTAAAACATAGGCCCAATCTATTAATTTATAGAGGAATACATATTAAATGCTATGAAGACTGTTGTTCAGAGTTAGTTGTGGAATTCATTGGTGGATAGGTGAGAGAACATGGTAAATGTGAATGACATGGGCTGCTAGGTCGATGTATGGTCGGCAGCTTGGTCTGTGTCGACAATCTGTTGTTGATAATTAATTTACCGTTTCTAACACCTCTGCGATCTCCCGAACTTTGATATGCATCTCCAGATTTGTGCAGCCACCACAACAAAAGAAGTTAGAAAAGAACTCTGCAATCTTTCAAAGTTGCGATTCTCTCTCCTGTAAAACAAAACTTTTTGTATGTGGTCTCTGTTTTCTGATCCACAAGTTTCCAGATGTTATTTTCATGCTTCTGTGTGTTGTTGATACTAATTCCTTTTATGTGCTCTCCCTGCAGGTTGTCTCGCATAAATTTGTAAATTTGTGCCCCATTAATCCAGGCTTGATGGGCCTCATAAGATACCCTGACCATTGTCTCATGTTTTGCTTTGAACATTGTCCTAGTGTGGAGGGGGGGCTTTGAAATAGGAAATTTTCTGCTTCATTCTGCCCACAATTTCATAAAATGCCAAAACGAATTTTTGTCTGTTGTAAGATGATGAAATGTTGTTCCTATGCAAATCCTCCCTCCCTCAAAATTTGTGGTCTGCAATAACTCGTGATGATTTGATATGAAAACCCTCAAAAAATGGGTATGAAACATTTAGATCTTGACTCACATTTCAACTAAAATTGAAGTTGTTTACCTGAGTTGAGAGAAGGGGTGTATTGTAATTTTTGTGCTGCTAGGAAGGATGCACGATTTGGACAAGGCTTTTGAAAAATGGCTTATGCTGAAATTTCTCTTTCCAGGTCTTTGAAAGGTATATTCATTATCGCTTCCACAAATTCCACTCTGCCATTGTTGCAATCAATCTCTGGTCGACCTGATATTTCTCCACTAACCAGTTGTCCTACTAATGGATAGAAATGAACCAGAAATGATGACAAGAATTTCTTCAGGTTGTCTACAATTGAAGAATATTCATTTGCAGGTGACACTCTGTAGAAGAAAAGCCTCTGAGGTTTGTTGGTTGGCAGCCAAAATAGGTCAAGGTTGGAAAGGAACATGCGACTGTGGATGTCCTCAGCACTTTAACCTATGTTTGTTTCATTTGTGCAGTTGTCTCCATTGTTGTAAATCATGATTACAATGAATATATAATAGTTTGGATCTAAATTTACTAATTTATTTAGTAAAGAGTAATTTTACATTTTATTATATTTGTTATTTTTTTTATTATATCTTATTTAACTTTACATTAAATTAAAGATAATAGTATAATATTCACACACAAAAATGAGGTTGGAAAAAAGACACATCCATGAGTCCAACAAAAAATCTTAGTCATATTTGTGAAACATAATTAAGCAGCCATGGCTATGTCGAGTGGAGGAGGATTTTGATCATTAGGTTTCCCCCAAATATTTTCATCGAGGATAGAATCATCAATTGGCTCCACACAATGGGAGCAACATTATCTACATTCTCCTCAAGACGTTGTTGACTAAAAATCAGAGAGACAACAAGTGGCACATGGGGGAATTCGCTAGTGTCCAGCTAGTCAGTGTCTCGTCAAGGTGATGGTGGGTTTCCCATTGAGGAGACATCTGGTAGATGCAAAATTTGAGATCAACTTATATAGGCAATAGAGTCCTTGGGATTTTGAGGCATAAGATCACAAGAACGAGACCCATGATCTCCATGCTTGTCATGTCGAGAAGAGTGGCTAAGGCCATGTTGATGCCCACGAGGAGATGTGGAGTTGGGAGGAGCACATGCAATAGTGCAAGGGGCATTACTTCAATGATCTAGCATATCCTAGAGATGTGTCACTTCAAGTGCAACTTTGCTAACTTGCACCTAAATCTACATAAGAACATTAAAACAAACGATGGCTTTAGAATATACTAAAAAAAAATTATCAACAATGTTATGATTAAAGAGAGCAACATTTCTATCCTTCCAAATATTGAAGAGGATTTCCACCCTAAAAATGTGCCAAATCTAGATATGCTTGTGAGGGGGGTTGGGCCAATAATCAAGAAGAACCATGTGCAAAGAGAAAGGGGTAGACCTAAAAGTTCAAAAGAAATCATGAATCTAGTTCCAAGCTTCTTGAGCTAAGGGACAATCTAGAATAGATGCTTGGAAGACTCAATTTGACCATAAAAAGGACAATCGAGAGAGAGAATGCCCATGTTAGAGAGATGAGTCCCCATTGGAAGATCTTGATACAACAAATACGAAGTAAAATGAGCTAGTTTAGGCTCCACCACTGCAACCCACATGCCCTCGAATATTTTTTGCCACCCCACAAGAGGAATGTTATATTATTTTAATATTATTTTATATTTGCACTTTATATTATAAAGTGATATTTTAATATTTATAAAGTGCAAATAATAATATATTATTTTAAAAAAATTATTCAAGAAGCTTCTAGAAGGAGACTTACCTCTCTTGGGAAAAAGTATAAAGCAAGGGTCGGCTAAGTTTCTTGCATATCCAGTTGTTGAATATTGTTTTGATTGATTTGATTGGGGAAGCCTATGGTTTATGCAATTTCTACATTTGATCATTGAGACTGAAAGCTCCCTTTGATTGGCATAAATGAGGTAGTGAAACTATCTACCCAAGGGTTGCATTTGAGGAGGTGATAAATCAGTCATCTCAGTTGGGAAAAATTAGTGGCCAAGGGCCAATTTTGCATGGTACGATTTGAAGAGTTGCTAGAGACATTTTGTGCGATAAGTCTTCATCGATTTGGTCATTGGAGGATCAATCTGCATCATTCATCAGTGGATAATAGGGTCTGATATTTTATTATAGTCAGCTCTAGAAGCCATGATTTTACATATAGAAGCTTCATCACCATTTGATTTGGTTAGGATATGATGGCGCCTCACTCCTAGGGTTGGGATGACATTGTTTGGAGTGATTGGAAGCTGCATAAAGACAATTTTCATTATATATCTTAGTCACAATAGAAAACCAGGGGCGGCTACAAGAGACCATTGATTTGAGCTTATAGTAGGTCATTACAAGGAGATTTTGATTGCTTCATCATTCACAAGTCAAGACAACTTTGTAATAAGGTTTTTAACATTTGATTTGGTATTTCAAAGGGTTTATCCTATTCCTGACTCTCGTAGGCTAATGAGCATGGTTAGAGGTTCGTTTGAGGCAGTTACCTAGTCAATGGTTAGCTTCTTCTCCTGGATTCAGTTGATTTGGAGAAATAAGGAGTTTATTGAGTTATAATGTTAATTATTATTAAAGGTAACTGTTGACGCCAAAAAATGACAAGGTAACAGTGCCTTATGGGAAACTCAGTTCAAGGGGGACCCCATTGCGCCAAACTGAGTGACCTCCGGATTTTAAAGAAGCCGGCTTCTTTTATAATGGTTTTTTGAAAAGGGGAAAAGAAACGGATATGATGAAGCAAAGTCTAATCTAAGGCGATGCGCCAAAATATGCCAATGGGCATGATAAATCATAGATTTAGGGGCCTGAATGGTGTTATTACGTTCTAAAAGGTCAAAGACTTAAAGGTATAGTGTAAACAATTCATTTATTGACATAAAATAGTATTGCATGCATCCTTACCATCAAGAAGAGTCATTTAGACATGATTTAGATAAGCAAGTTTGCATTCAATATATAGAAGTTCTGTTAAATGAAATGTTTAAGACAATAAAAACACAGTTTATAATTTAATCAATACATGAAAAACAGAAAGGCCGAATAGTTGGCACAGTCTGAAAATTTCTTGCACACAAAACCTATAAGAGAGGCCTGGTGTCTCTTGCTATAACCAGTATCCTTTTTCTTAAAAACTCTTGGATCAATCTATCATTGGACCTGTTTTCCCTTGGAATTTCGGACCCCTCTCTCGTTGACGGAGAGAGTATATATAGCTGAAGAGGAAAACTCCCACCGCTTTGAAATGTTGTAACAGAAAAGATCTCCCAATCCCCTACAATGATGCCAGAATCAAAAGATTTCCCATGCTGTTACAATGGCAACGAGTTACAACGCGGCATCTGGATATTCATGTGCAGGCACGCCCCTTTGTAATGATGGCAGAGGCCCCAGCCAAGCTTCGAGGTGACAAGCGCCATCCATCGCTTTGGAAAAGCAAGACAAGCAGCACTTGATAACAATATATTGCTCAGCTAGCCGATCGCCTACTTCGATGATCAGTATAAGGCACGTGGCAGCCCGTCGCGGCTCGAATGAGAATTCCTCTTACTACTGTTGAGAGACTGCGAAGAAGCGACACGTGTCCAAGGGGGGAGGTCTTTCCTAAAGTGGGGAGAGAGCCGCCTGAACCGAGTCTGAAAGATGCTTGGCAGCGTTTCGCAGCACGCTGTGTTTAGCTCCCTGCTGTGTTGGAAAGGCTGCAAAAAGTCGCCACCTGGCAGAAGGTAGGGCCCGCCAAAAATAAAGAAGGTCATGGAAGCATTTCGCAGCCCGCAGCTGCTTATTTTATCTCTATAAGAAAAGTCTGCGATATGCCGCCACGTACCAAGATGTGGGCCCCTCTCATAATCTTAGGAGTGCTGGCTTTTGTGGAAGGCTTTCGCAACCCGAAGAGGATACAAAGCAACAGAAAACAAAAATTTTCGTAGGCGAGACACATGGATGCCCAGCGCAGCATTTCGGGACCCGAAAGGGGAGCCGCTATCCGAAGTTGCGAAGTGAGAAATGTGCAAAGGAGAAGATCAAAACCCGTCGGAGAATCGAATAAACCTGGCGATGCATAGGCTGGCACACGAACATTTACAAAAGGAAACCGAAGGGAGCTGTTTGAAACTTTATTTAAACAGCTTTTGGTAACTTATCAGGGGCATTTCAGATAAAGAACGGAGAACCCAAAAACTCTCTGGTTCTGCAGACCAGAGCCTTCATCCATAGGGCGAATGGTATCAGAGTTTGGAAAGTGCAGCCTGCAAAGGCGACCATTCACTTTTGGATGGCTTTGCCATGCTGCGCAAATTCTCTTGTGCCCCGCGAAGACCAATAGCTTCCTTGTGAGGCAGCACCTCAGGTAGGCCGGCGCCTGCTTGGATATGGAAAAGCAGTTGAGAGAGTGGATGAATGATTGCCTCAATGTTGGCCGCCGTTGGGGAGCTGTCGAATTCCTTGAATGCCTCCAGATCGTTCTCCTTTTGCTCAATAACCTCTGCGATCTATGCAGTTGTGGCAATGGAGCCATCCTCAAGAAAGGGGAATGGCAATCCCAGCTTGCCTAACTCAAAGAAACCTCTCCATATGCCTTCAAGAGCCTTACTCAGAAAAGTTGTCGCTGCCTTAGTGCACTGGAAAGCGAAATGACAATAGATGAATTTATTGGCAACTTGAGCAGCAATGTCCCGATCTTCGATGCCCGCCTCAGCAAGAATTTCATCCGTGACAGAGTATAACTTATTTAGCAAGTCCCTTGCCTCAAGAACTTTTTTCAGGATGAAACGCGGGAACTACTCCATTGTGTCATGGGCCTCCTGATTGAATCTTGATGCCTTGTCTATGAATCGGAGAGTAGGCTGTAGAGTTAGACAGAAGGTTTTGACCTTCTCCCAGTGAGAAATGTATAATTGCCTAACTAGCGGAATGACATCAGGTTGGACAGGGGTAGGTAACCCAGAGGCTTTAAGCGAAGAAATTTATGTTTCCCTTGAAATAAGTGCCTCGGCCAATTCAACCTTCTTCTTTTTCTCAGACGCCAACTGCTCCGCATAGCTGTTCATTTCTTTATTCCAAGTTTGTTCAGCTTGCGAGTGGTTAGCCGATTGCTCTTCCAGAGAAACCTTTGTCTCTCAAAGCTCTTCCTCTAGCTTAGTCTTCGGGCTTTTGAACTCGGCCTCTTTCTCCCGTACCCTTTGCTGATACTGCTCTTGTAGGCGCTCCAACTCCTCACCCTTCTCTGCCATCTTCTGACTGTATTCAAGGCAGAAGCGTTCAAGCTCCTCCTCCATCGACCACAGGTTTTGCTGCGCTGCTAGGTTTTGACTCTGTAATTCCTTTACTAGGCCGGGGTCGGGAACCTGGGTCTTCGCAATTTCGTCCTGAAGTCTGTTTCTCTCATTTTCTGCTGTTAGCGCCCTCTTAGTCATTCGGGCGATATCCGCTTCTAAGGATTTTTCTTTTGCCTCTAGAAAGCTCACCCTTTCCTTGGCTACTCTGAGGTGCTCGTCCTTCTTCTTTAACTAGCGACTAGTTTTTAGGAAGTCGGAAGTGACCACCCGTTGTGTCTCCTCCATGATTTTGACTTTATCTTGCAGCTGGGCTACCCTCATGTCAAGTCCGACAGCATAGATTTCATAGTCCTCGGGTTGCATTTCTCCCTGAGGCTTGTTTATCCTTGGGTACATAGTTGCAAAATTTAATTCTTACCGAGCCTCATTATACGAAGCCTGTACTCTCAGTTCGGCGGGGGAATTGTCATCCTTCGCCTTTCGTCGCCTCATTCTATTTGCACGCGCTTCCTTTCCATAATCTATTTGTGCTATGAACTCAGCTGGTGATGAAACCAGCCCACCTGCGAAAGGGACACCCGAGGGCAGAGCATAGGGATAGGTAATTTTCATAGGCGCATGCATCTGCTTCTTTTAGAGAGTGACCGTTTGTGGAGAAAAGTGCGATACATTCCATAGCTTGGCCTGAGAGCTATCAGGGGGGCTAGACGTTTGCAGCGGCTGAATTGGAGATTCAGTCGTAAGGCTCATTAGCCCGGGGAGAATAGTTGCTGACTGGGTATCGACTTGTTGTAATGGAAACAGATCAGTGAGCATGGCGGAAAAAGAGTGAGGGCCGACAAGGGGAACATTTTTCGAAAGTGAGGTGAGGAAAGTCTGAGCGGCAGCAGAAGGCGTAAGTATGCTTGGAGGAGTAATTATAAATGGTTGGGCCTGCGAATACTGGGCAAATCCAGCCGAATAAGCTGGACCAGAAGCAGAGGGTGGAGGCCTCGGACCAACGGAAAGAGTGGCTGACGGAGGGGCAGGTATGAAAAATTGAGATGTAAGAGAGGAAGGAGTGAAATGTACCTGTTGACTGGTCGGCGGTGGCTCCAAGATCATTCGTGACTCGCCCGTAAACTTTGGCATTTGACTAGCAGCGGGCACATCTCCTCTGGTGGGTTCATGTGAAACTGTCTCGATAACACTTTCCGTGTGCTACCTTTTCACAGGCGGACACTCACTAACCTCGGAAGTCGGATCATTTTGCTGGGGTGTTAGCCTAACCGGTTTAGCGGCTCATGTGCGTGTAAGCGAGCCTCTTGATATATTAAAGCGCACATTAGTGCCCACATAAGCGGCATGCTCGGAGACATTGCCTCCTTGCGCAGAAGAGGATGATACCGCCGTTTCTTCTTCCTGCTCCTCAGATCCCTCCGCTTCTTCGCTCTTGTCAGCACTAGAGATCGGGCTGGGATGACCTTCATCCCACCATCTTTCAAATTCCTGGTCGTCATTTACCTAATTATAAGGAGCCTTCAACTACACTATTTCTTGGCGATATTTTCAGAAAGTCTTTATTTTTTCATCACTCCATTCCTCGCCCACCTTCAACTTGTTATACATGGTGCGCTCTATCAGAAGGTTGTCCCTAGCCACAGCCACTGGAAAGTAAAATTTGTGCCATGGGCCCCTAGTGTCTAGCGTAGGGATTTGTGCTAATTCAACAAAATCTTCGTCTTTATCAGTCCGCTTATTACGCCGCTTCTCCCAGTATGGTCGGGGAACATGGGTAACCTTCATATGTGGCTCTGGCAGGTCGTTGAAAGGGTTGTAATCCCATTTATTATTTACCAGTACCAACCCTAGCTATGCCAGCTTCTCCCCTAGCAACTTGTGTGCTTGTTTTTTAACCAGTGTTACCGACTTGAAACTCTTTGGGCAAGTGAAGAATCCCTTCCTCTTGACACTTTCGCAGCTATAGAACATGAAATCGATGATACACACCTGTCGAAAAACCTCCAGCACAAGCACTCTATTGGTGACGCAAGCCGGGAGCAAAAAAGGCTTACCAATAAAACCCCGCATTTAAAAGATTGGGAAATCCTTGCCTAAGAACCAGTCACAGGCAGGGGTGTAGCTTTGCAGAAATCCAGTCTGCTCAGTGTTAAGCCGAACGATATTACCTTCTTCAATCAAATCATTCAAAACTGGGGCTATGAAATAGTCTTCGAAGGCATAATAGTCATATGATGCGGAAAGAAAAGGTGTCCATGTAGACACCGGCTTTCTTTTGTTCTGCTCATCAAAAATTGATAGCGGAAGGAATCGGGCGAAGAAATCTGGATTCTGATGCAGGAACATGTGGACCAGGTAGGAAAGAAATCTAAATTTCTTTTTCGCTTGATAATTCTCTATTTGCTATATTATTTCTTCAACCATGAACTGAACAAAATCATACCAAAAAAGCTCATGCTGCTTGCAAAACTGCATTGCAGGACCCAGCTGAAAAGCCTCGATCTTCTCATCGGAATCTCGGCCGCAAACAAATGCCAGCATGGATATGGGGTCCTGGAGGTCATCATGGAATGAACCACGCGATAATGGAATACTTGGTGCCTTAGCGGACGCAACACCTTTCTTATTAGTGTCTTCTAACAACAAATCAGAGCTGGTTTTCATCATTTTCCATATTTTTTTCCCTTTGCTTGGGAGGAAATGCTCGATATTCTCCTTTCTTCTACTTGGGTCAGGGATACATAACATATACCAGATGGCTTCTAGGCTGATCTGAACCCTTAAATTGCGACCTTCAATGCAATGGGTATGTGGATTATAGCGCTGAAAAGCCGCGTCGACCACCTCTGGGCAATAGTGCACCAACGGGATCATATATTGTGGAAGGCCGCTAAGCCGGACTCTACTTGCCGTGACTTGGTTTGCCCTTGGTGCCGATAACCTTGCACAAGTCGCCTCCCTAAGAGATTTAGGGTTCTTGGCAAGCTTCGGGTCGTAGATATTAACCCACTTTTCTCTAACCTTTTTCGGGCTACTCCATTCCTTGGGTTTTTCCAGCTCCTCTGTGTTGGCTCTTCTCGTCTTCATGGGTATACCAAGAGTGGCATATGCTACATCATCGTACACATATACCTCATCCGAAGAACGAATGGCCGTATACAGTTCCTAGCTAATCTCCTCCTGCACCGGTTGAGCTGAAGATTCTGACATTTTTCTTTTCGCTGCAGAACTTGTAAGCTTCCTGGCCTGCGAATACGCTTGCATTGGATACACAGACAGAAAACACTCTGCACCTTCCATGCATTGCAAAAAAGACTTTGAAATACTAAGTTGTTTCATGCAATAATAGCAACTTCCTAAGGTGGTAGGCGAAAGCAAGCCTTTTGCATTTAATTCGGCATGTACCGGTGATCTGGCAACTCGTGCTAGATGAATTGATTGCTATTCTGAGGCGGCCGGATTTCATCATCATATTGGGGTGATCGTGTGATACGCCCTGATCTCCTTGGAAATTGAGCTTGCAACTGGCATTCTCCTCTTGCGTTAACATGTACCGGTAATTAATATCATGGCCGGAATGATTACGCCAAGCAAACGATCACGGCCTGAAGAGATACGAGTATCGCCTTGGGCTCTGGGATGCATTTGAGATTTGACACCTAGCATACGTCCATACGTCCCTTCACCAACAAATGCCACATTTTTAAAGCTTAATTAATTAACTTCATTTAATTAAGCACGCCTTGAGCCATGCTATCGTGCATGTATCGACCAAAAATGTGAGCAAACGTAGAATCGGCCTTCGAGATTGTAGCCAGTATACATCATGTTTCTTACAGGCAGATTGGCATATGTTCTGTCAACTTTTATATAAATAGCCCAGTAGATAGTAAGCAGACATACTCAGCGTTTAAGAAGTGATAGGCCAGTAGAAGACTACTAAGCAAGTATTTTCATAGCTTAGGTGGTGAGCAGATTTTGGCATTACTTAGCAGACTTAGGGATAGTGTTAGGAGAGATGGATACCCCTATTTGCCTAACCTCGTTCAAATCACAGACGGCATTTGTAGGTGAGATCTCCACTAAAAGGCTCAAAAGAATGACGAAGAACAAGCACTCGCTGGTTCTAGTAGCCATTAAGTGGGTTCTAGGCAAGGACTGTGTTGAATATGAAGATAAATATCGGGTGAACACCGACATGTGCTAGCACTTTGTAGCATCCATGCTGGACATTTGTGTTCCCTGGCCACTTATCTTGAAGCTGGTCAAAGAAATCTTCCCGAAGAAGTACCTGAATGGGCTCGACGAGGTTGTTACACATGTTGCATTTGGGATAAGCCTGCCAACAGCCAGCGACCTGCGTCGCTTTATCGAAGAAGGAGTTGTTGTCATTTGGCTGCCATTCCTGAGCGGATTCCGCCTGCAAACCCGTGGCCAGCACGAGCAAAGGGTTACTCAAGCCCTACACTTCCTGTTTAGGAGCTACAATGTGATACCCTTCTACAATGTAGAATGGTATACTGACTTTAGGGACCTGGTGTATCCACCACCGACGACGGTTGTGTTGAATGATGCTGCCAGTGCTGTCGAGGAGCTCGTGGATGAGGAAGAAGCGGACGCTACGGTAAATACGTCGATTGCTGCCAGCCATTCCTGCGGATAGATGACCCCCTTGCCTTACTGCCTGATGATGTAACTCACTTGTTCCAGATAAGCCTGATAAAAGGCCATCATATATATATATACTCTAATACTTGTATATTTTGAAAATCAGCATCCATGCCATTTTGTAATTCAGGAACATATATATAAATATATACGTCTCTTTTTTAAAGAAAACTATGCTCCTTTTTGCATCTGTGTTCAATTTTCTGGGTTTGCAAATCTTGTATGTTTTTCTCCATGTATGAGTGCATTTTGTGTAAATCATCCTTGGTGTTTTATCCGCCACCTTTGATGAGCAAACACGTAGAAAGACTGCCGATTTAGCAAAATAACAGGCCAAAAACACGAAAGGAAAATAAAAGCGTTATTTACAACTGTACAAGGTAGGGCTTAATGCTTAATGGAACAATTTAAGGTGAATCCCATTAACCGGGATTCCTAGCGGCTCTTGTTCCATATTTTCCAGCTCAAAAGCATTGTGTTGCATGCACCGAATGATTTTGAAGGGTCCCTCCCATAGGCTGTCAAACTTACCATGCTGACTTGGCTTTGCAGCCCTGCTGTCATATTTTAGCACTAAGCCTCCATTTTTTAGGCCCTGGTTAGAAGCCTTCTTGTCAAACCATCGTTTGACCACCTGTTGATGGCTTGTCATTGCTATCAGGGAGTTCTCCCTTTTTTTCTTATACTTCGAGTAGTTCGGCAAGCCGAACCTCCATGGCATCATTTTGTTCTATCTCAAGAGATTTCAACAACTGTATCGTCGGGATCTCCATAGAGATAGGTAACAGTGCCTCCTTCCCATATACCAGCTCATAGGGCGAAGTATTGAGGACTTGCTTAGGAGTTATGCGATTGGCCCAGAGCACCTTTCAGAGATTTTTATGCCATTCCCTCTGGTGTTCTGAGCTAGCTTTTTTAAGGAGTCGGACCAAACTTTTATTTGTCGACTCGGCTAGGCCATTTCCCCGTGGATAATAGTTTGATGATGTTTTAAGGAATATGCCATTTTTTAATGCAAATTGACATACCTTTGTACTTACAAATGCTCTGGCGTTGTCCGAAATGATTGTCTTCGGAGGGCCGAACCTTGTCACTAGTGTTTTGAGGAAATCTACAATCTCTGTTTATGTTGCCTCCTTAAGGGGAACAGCTTCCACCCACCTTGTAAAGTAGTCTGTAGCTGTTAATATCCACTTATGTCTAGCACTAGAAATTGGGTTGATCATTTCGATGAAGTCCAGACCCCATTGCACAAATGGTTCATCTGCCATGATAGGTTTGAGGGGCATCGCTGAGTTCTTCCTTCTGTCAGAGAAGAACTGGCATTTTTTACAAGTCCTTACCAGAGAGTAGGAATCATTGAAGAGCGTAGGCCAGTAATATCCAGCTCGCAGGACCTTGATGGCAGTAGCTTTAGCAGAGAAATGCCCACCTTCGTCGCTATTGTGAAAAGTGTCGAGAATCTTTTGCGCCTCCCCTGAAGTAACACATCGTAGGAGTACACCATTGAAATTTCTTTTGAAAATAATTCCTTCTATCAACGTATATCCGCAATTCTGTAGCCGGTAATACCTCCTTTTTTGGGAAGAGAGACCTAGCGGATACCTTCTGGTTTACATGAAGTTCATTCTATTTGTCAGCTAATCGTCATCCAATCCAGATCCATTTATCAAGACGAGCTCTGATTGTTCCTCTTTGGCAGGTACCTCCTCGTCCTGTGCCATATACTCACATAGCCCTCTCCCTTTGACAGTCTTGGTAGGCCTGATCTCGATGTCATACTCTAGGATCTTGGTAATCCAATTAGCTCTTTTTTCTGTGATCTCTCCTTCCATGATGTATTCCCGCACATTAGAATGTGCGACATATACCAGAACTTTGTTGCAGGAGATTAGATGACGAAACTTTTTAAGTCTTTTTACTATTGCAAAGGCCTACCTTTCGATGAAGTTATAATTCACCTCATATTCCTTTAGCGTTCGGGAATAGAATGCCACTAGATGTTCTCCCTTTCCTTCACTATCCTTTTGAGTCAGAATAGTAGCGATACTGGACTTGCTACTGAAGGCATACATTATAAAATCTTTGCATTGATCTGGATTAATTAACATCGGGGCTGTGGAGATCGCTTCTTTGACCTTTTCAAAAGCCTCCCGAGCTTCTATTGTCCACTTGAAAATTTGATCCTTTTTCAGCATTAGGGTGATCGGCCTAATCATTCCCGCAAAATCGGAAATAAATTTACTGACGAAATTCACCTTGCCGAGGAAAGACTGGACGCCTTTCTTATTTACCGGAAGAGGAAGCTCCTTGATAGCCATCACTCTTTCGAGGTCAATTGAAATACCTTCCTTAGACACAATATGTCCTAATAGCTTACCTTGAGGTACTCCGAATACACATTTCTTTGGATTTAGGGAAACCCCGAACTCCTGGCACTTTTGAAAAACTAATTCCAAATGATTGAAATGATCATCTTTAGATTTAGAGAACACGGTAAGGTCATCCAAATAGATTAGGATAAACTTATTGATTAGTTCGCTAAATGTGACGTCCATAGCCCTCTAGAAAGTTGCCCCTGCATTAGATAAACCAAAAGGCATTTTAGCATATGCAAATGTTCTCCACTTGGTGGTGAACGTAGTCTTGTGCTGATCTTCTTCTTTTACTCGAATCTGGTTATAGCCAGAGAAGCCATCCAGCAGAGAGAACATTTCCAATCTTGCGACAGTCTGGAGGATCGATTCCATAGAAGGCAATGGATAGTGGTCTTTCAGAGATGCTTTGTTTAGGTCTTGGAAATCCATGCATAAGCGGATATCACCATTCTTCTTTCGGACTGGTACCAGATTTGATACCCAAGTATTGTGTTTAATTGGGAAGACAATACGTGACTCAATGAGCTTGGTTAGCTCTTGTGCCATCAAGGCCTCAACTTTAGGGTTGACCAGCCGTTGTTTCTGTCGAATTAGTTTCACACCTTCTGTTAGCTCAATAGTATGTTGAATGATGTCAGGATCGTAACCTTCCAGATCATCGTAGGACCAGGCCACTATTCCATATTTTTCATAGAAACTGATAAGCCTTTCTCTATCTTGCTGTGAGACATCTTTTCTGACCCGAAGGTTCCTATCATCGGAAACCCGAAGGTTTTCATAATCACTTTTGTCTGCCACGAACTTTCGCTTATCATTTCGAGCGTCATTACAATCAAAAAAAATTTGAGAGTAACTAACCCTTTCGAAAGTTTATTTGACTTGAGCTGCATAATTTGTCCTTCGTAGGCCTCGGCGATCTTTGGTTGAAGATGATCAGCAAATTCCCCTGAGTGCTGAATAAACGAGGCGATGTGTTCATCGCTCTCAAAAACCTGCCAACTCTGATCATTATCGGGGATTGCTGGTTGAACAAGCACTCGCACTAAATATTTGTTCTGAAGCAAGTCGAAAATAGGATCAAACTGGGCACCGATCACCGCCATGCGATCTGCATCGCCATTCTGCGTTCGGGGGATGGTTAGGATGTTGAAAGCTTCAAAACTTTCTACAAGGTCCCAGATTCGATGCCGATAGGATCTCATGCAGATATTCTTTGCTGCTGAGATTCCTCGGACCTGATTAACTACAAGTTCTAAATCTCTGAACACAATCAATTGCTTGATACCCATTTGTTCCGCTAGGCTTAGGCCTTGGACTAACCCTTCATATTCAGCCTCGTTATTTGAACAGGCGAATTAGAATCGGAAAGACCTCAACAACTTTTCATTCTGTGGGGATATTAGACATATCCCTGCTCCAGCTCCAACTTTGCTCCTTGCTCCGTCAAAATACAATGTCCACGGCTCATTTGCTTGGTCATCGTAGGATTCTTTAGCGACCTTCGGAAGAACTTGGTCTTCATCATAAATTACATATGTGCCTAATCCAGTAGCATGATAATTCTCGAAAGGATCATTATTCATGTGTGCACTCAACAGAGCATCTTCCTCATCATTTCTATCTCCGCTCACCCTCTCCTCCTCTAGCAATTCGACATTGAACATGTCCTGCTTGGTGATGGAGGTATGTGCGGCCTCAAAATTAATCAGGGCCTCATCCGCCACGTGTTCGAAATGTAGAGCCTCTGATTCTATCTTCATTTTTGCACCATGCTTGGTCCTAAGTATTAGATGTGACCAATCTAAAGATAAATATCCACCCACCTTTGAAGTAAATTCTTGGGATAGACAGAGACCGAACATAGGAGGAACATCTATGATCACTGTATCTTGCGGGATCGTGATACTTGGGCAGGAAAATAGTGTTAACGGAAGCGCTTTGATGACACCCACAGTATCAACTTTATTTCCATCTAGCTGCATCACCCCCTTCTTCATAGGCTAGTAGCTGAGTCCCAGGGCTTTGGCTATCAGTTTCGGCATAACCGTCGTACTAGCACCAGAATCAATCATAGCATTGTGTAATAGCTTCTCCCCTACAATGAGGGTCAAGAAGAAGGGTTGAGGTTTTGGCCTACCTCCGCCATGCATATGGGATTCCTTCGCTTTGTCTGTAAGAACCTCAGCTGGTGGCATTTGATAAACCACCTCCGTATTGGCAGATGGCTCTATTGGTGCTGAGTTGATCTCTTGTTGAAGTGCCTTTTGTAGCATAGTTTTCAGTTCTGGGATAGCTAGAATGTCCCTAAAGACACATTAGCGGATGATTTCTTCAACTACTCCACCACATTAAAAGGTGAGGAGCTTAGAGATTTCTGCTCCTTTGCTCTTGTTATAATAATTTCCTTCCGCAGTTGAGAAGACAAAGAGACGGTCGAAGTGCTAGGAATTTGATCAGAAACGTCTTTGCATTGTGGGTTGTCTGAAAGTGAAACAACGGGCTCACCAGTGAATCTCCTCTTTGAGCGTGTGCTGTAGTCGAACTGTACCCACGGCGTTTCGGCTGTGGACATGTCATTTGCAAACACCATTTCCTCATCCTCCATCCATGAGAAGAGCGCATGATCAGGAACAATATCGAACTCTTGCTCTAAGGACATTCCCTGCATTTGCACAGTAAGGACCGCATTCTCCATTGCCGAGGCATATATGTATTCTCCGTTCTCTGTCGCAATACCTTGACTATGTTGCTCCACTACCCTTTGTTGTAAGTTGCCACGCGGACAATTTCGGGGTATATGCGCATCGTTGCAAGGGAAGCACCATGGATTGATGTCATCAATAAGATTGTTTTGTCCCACGGTTAATTCTCTACTAGAGCTTGGCGACACACCTGCTAGCGGCGTAGGCACCGGAACCATTTGGTTTGTAGCCGTCGCGGGTGGATTAGTGCGAGGCGCATTCTGATACTGATTTTGCTGATAAGTAGGCCGCCCACCTTGATAGTTTTGATATGCAGGCCGTGGAGGCATTGATTGGTTCCGCTTGAGAGTTGTTATATTGTTTGCCATAGTTCGCAACATCTCCTTGAGGTCGCCCATTTCATTCTTGGGAGGACCCGATGTGGAAGCCAAGTTTTTGGGAGCAATTGCATATGAGTATACTGACTGGGGAGTTGCTAGTGCACTGGTCGACGTAACCTCTTGTGCTACATTTGATATCTCAGGAAATATCGGCACAACAGGTCGATGGGGCAATTTCCCGCAATCTATCAAGTGATTCTCCGCTTTAATAGCGGTGGCGTATGCATCTGGTAAAGTGGCTCCTCCCAAAGACTTGATCATCATAGAAATGTCGGGGTTAATGGACTTCAAATAAAACATGAACACCAGTTCTAGAGTCGGGCGGATAGTTATAGGAATCCTCTGCCAACTTGAGTGAAATCGGGCGTTGAAGTTCGTCAGAGCCTCGTGGGGCGCTCATTTGATGATGGATAACTGGTAATATAACGAAGAACGATCTCCGTCATTTGAGAACCTTTCATAGAATGGATCTCTGAGGTCATCCCAAGTGCGAATGGTGTTAGGAGTCAGTGTTCGGTACCAATCCAGAGCTTTGCCTTTAAAGGACGCAGCAAGGAGCCTCAGGGCTACATTCTGTGTTGTGATACCGTGTACCAAACATACATCCGCTACATCCTGCAAATGTTCTGCAGGCATTTTTGTGTTGTCCCAGGAAAATTTGGGAAGAACTTTCAGTGCCGAAACCGGGATAGCACCCCAAACAGCAGGCGCCACCAGAGCTACCAGGGGACTTCCAGCATCCCATGCTACATAGTTTTTGTTCGCAACTGGCAACATGGTGAGAGGAAAAGGTGGCAGGAGTGGAACGGTTACTAACTAATTTACGGCCTGGACTGTCCCTAATGGAGGTACTAGTAAACCTGGGTTATTTGCAGTCTGGGATCTAATTACAGGCCGATGGCTCATACACCCCCTTATAAGACAATTTCATTAGTTCGGGTCCCACCGGGCGTGCCAGAAAAAAGGAACCAACTATTGACACCAAAAAATGACGAGGTAACAGTGCCTTATGGGAAACTCAATTCAAGGGGGACCCCATTGCGCCAAACTGAGTGACCTCCGAATTTTAAAGAAGTCGGCTTCTTCTATAATAGTTTTTTGAAAAGGGGAAAGGAAATGGATATGATGAAGCAAAGTCTAATCTAAGGCGATGCGCCAAAATATGCCGATGGGCACGATAAATCATAGATTTAGGGGTCTGAATGGTGTTCTTACGTTCTAAAACGTCAGAGACTTAAAGGTATAGCGTAAACAATTCATTTATTGACATAAAATAGTATCGCATGCATCCTTACCATCAAGAAGAGTCATTTAGACATGATTTAGATAAGCAAGCTTGCATTCAATATATAGAAGTTCTGTTAAATGAAATGCTTAAGACAATAAAAGCACAGTTTATAGTTTAATCAATACATGAAAAACAGAAAGGCCGAACAGTTGGCACAGTCTGAAAGTTTCTTGCACACAAAACCTATAAGAGAGGCCTGGTGTCTCTTGCTATAACCAGTATCCTTTTTCTTAAAAACTCTTGGATCAATCTATCGTTGGATCTTTTTTCCCTTGGAATTTTGGACCCCTCTCTCGTTGACGGAGAGAGTATATATAGCTGGAGAGGAAAACTCCCACCGCTTTGGAACGCTGTAACAGAAAAGATCTCCCAATCCCCTGTAATGATGCCATAATCAAAAGATTTCCCATGCCGTTACAATGGCAATGAGTTACAACGCGGCATCTGGATATTCATGTGCAGGCGCGCCCCTTTGTAATGATGGCAGAGGCCCCAGCCAAGCTTCAAGGTGACAAGTGCCATCCACCGCTTCGGAAAAGCAAGATGAGCAGCACTTGATAACAATATATTGCTCAGCTAGCCGATCGCCTGCTTCGATGATCAGTATAAGGCACGTGGCAGCCCGTCACGGCCCGAATGAGAATTCCTCTTACTGCTACTGAGAGACTGCGAAGAAACGACATGTGTCCAAGGGGGGGAGGTCTTTCCTAAAGTGGGGAGAGAGCTGCCTGAACCGAGTCTGAAAGACGCTTGGCAGTGTTTCGCAACCCGCTGTGTTTAGCTCCCTACTGTGTTGGAAAGGCTGCGAAAAGTCACCACCTGGTAGAAGGTAGGGCCCGCCAAAAATAAAGAAGGTCGCGGAAGCATTTCGCAGCCTGTAGCTGCTTATTTTATCTCTATAAGAAAAGTCTGCGATATGCCGCCACATACCAAGATGTGGGCCCCTCTGATAATCTTAGGAGTGTTGGCTTTTGTGGAAGGCTTTCGCAACCAGAAGAAGATACAAAGCAACAGAAAACAAAAATTTCTGTAGGCGAGACACGTGGATGCCCAGCGCAGCATTTCGGGACCCGAAAGGGGAGCCGCTATCTGAAGTTGCGAAGTGAGAAATGTGCAAAGGGGAAGATCAAAACCCGTCGGAGAACTGAATAAACCTGGCGATGCATAGGCCGGCACACGAACATTTACAAAAGGAAACCGAAGGGAGCTGTTTGAAACTTTATTTAAACAGTAACTTTAATAATTTAATTATTATTTTAATATTATTTTATATTTTCACTTTATATTATAAAGTGATATTTTAATATTTGTAAAGTGCAAATAATAATATATTATTTTAAAATGATTATTCAAGAAGCTTCTAGAAGGAGGCTGACCTCTCTTGGGTAAAAGCATAAAGCAAGGGTCAACTAAGCTTCTTGCATATCTAGATATTTTGATATTGACATTTGATTGAGTTTATTGTGGAGCCTAGGGTTTCTCAAGCTCTCTTTGATTGGCATAACTAAGGTGGTGAAATATTCCTCCGAAGGGTTGTAGCTGAGAGGAAGATACTTCAGTCTTCCATTTGTGCTTAATTGAGAATTATCAGATTTAATGGCCTTTGGTCAAATTTGAGGAGTTCGATAATTTGGAGAATATTGGATTATCATTTGCAGTTGAAGGGAACAATATAGATCTTTAATCATTTTAGTTACAGGAGCTTGATTTGGAGGAAATATATCAAATTTCAAGAAAAGATAAATTGAGTTGTCAAATGAGACAAAATCAAACATAAGACAAAGAGGTGCCAGATATAAAGGTGAACACCTTTCTCTTCTATTAGGGCCTGCTTAATAACAAGTTGATAAGGTGGAAATAGTAGAACTAAGTCTGGTAATACTAAATTTTAAAGAAGAATTCATAGCTTTTTGAACTTTGAAAATGGGTTCATTTTCTTAAGCTCGATATAGACAAGAGAATCTATCATCAGCTTCATTGAGGGAAGTCAATTATATCTGAAGAAGCATCAATCATTTTAAGAAAAGATAAATTTGAACCTATTGAAGCGACTTAAGAAGAAGACGTGGTAGAGTCGATATTTGGAGGCTAAGTCCAAGATATCAGATAGCAGGAAAAGACGATTTTATTTGTTGAGGCAATTCATTCAGGGAAAACGACAAGGAAGGAAACGTGATTTTCCTGGACTCCTAGGCGCAGTTGGTAAGTCGGCTACAAGACAATAAAGAGTCGCCTTTGTAGAAGATGCATTTTTCTAATGAGAAAAATTAGTCTGAGCTGGAGAATAAGACAAGCAAGACAACAATAAAGAGAATCGCACCAAATGAGATATCTATCAGGAGCTGCTTAGTAAGGAACAAGCCGCTAAAGACGAATTAAGTGGGAGACATGGAAATAAGAAGGTATATATTGAATTGTATCTGAAGAACAGAAGGCATTGGCAAGAAAGACAAAGATAGACGCAGATCTAAGAATCATATGTTCAATGCAGCCTTGTAGAGGTAACAACTCATCTTACATACGGAAGACGCTTTGGAGTCACCATCATCTAATGTCAATCACATCTCCAG
Organism: Sequoia sempervirens; assembly: GCA_007258455.2. NCBI lineage: Eukaryota > Viridiplantae > Streptophyta > Pinopsida > Cupressales > Cupressaceae > Sequoia > Sequoia sempervirens. The sequence continues at coordinate 61,000,869 of VDFB02179234.1, forward strand.
ATTCCTACATCTTATAATCACTACGTATATTACAGTATCTTTTCTATTGTATGCATTAGCTTTCAAATGGTATGTTAGATACTGTCAATTGTTGAAATCAATACACTTCATCTTTGTAAATGCTTATCTATAAAGCGGTCAACCTATAGCATCCTCTATATCTTGTAATGAGATTGATAACAAATATCACAAGTATAGGTGTTGCATATCATATGTAATGCCTTTGTTGTAAGGCTATAACTTAGTCTTGAGATTGTAGACAAGTGTTTGTAGAAATGACTTATTTATGTAGGTGATCATTTATATAGAAAGTTTGCATGACATATGTTTGTCAAAATGCCCTCTTGTTGTAGTTATGTAACCATTGGGTCTGCATTCCATTCATAATCATTATATGATAAAAAATCATTGCATTTGCATATCTCTTCCCATTTGCAGTCATTAGCATAATAGATAAGAAGTCATTTCATGCACTTTATCATCAATAACAAAAGGAGAAGACACTTATCAGCAGTTCAGAAAATTGTTTACCAACTGTACGATGAAATGTCCAAGCATGAAAAATGAACAAAATTACATCAAATTCTGGAAGGGACATTATAGTGGTATTAGAGTTGTTTCCTACCAACCTGTTGGGTGAGTTTTAGCTACAATTCAGAAGTTTTAGTTGAACAACATGGTTATTTCCCAAAGGCAGTGGAACAAGAATATTAAAAAGCTTTTGAAAGAGTTGGAAGAAATAAATGAATTGATTTTAGACCCGGCAACCTTCAACAAAGCAACAAGGTATATGGTATTCGTCTTCAGGTCTACATCACAAAACAGAAATGAGAAACATGAGGTCTCTACAGGTAAAGTATCCAAAAATCTTTATGATGAATTATCAATAGTTAGTGACCAGCATACAGCTAATCCTATGGAGAACAAAAATCAGACTTACATAGAGGAAGATGTTGGGCACAAGACACTTTAGGATGAGCAAGTGATGTTTGATAGCACACATGATGTTGCTGATTATGAGGTGAGTGATGTTGATTTGGCCTCATACTATAGTGCAAATTTGGGCGGAGTGAAGGAGGTGGTTCAAGAGATTGAGTGTGTGATGACCTACAATATTTTGTTTGAGACAGATGCTACATGGTCATATGATAATCCACTCTTCGAGTTAGATGTTGATCACTCTCTTGACTCCAGTTCTGAGATGAGCATTGATGGTAGCATTTGGGATCCTTCTAATGCATTGGGATTTCAAACAAGACTCACAAAGGATATTTCAGAGATGTACATGATGAGAACTGCATACAGCTTTACATTTGATCCTCATGTACATGATTTTCAGATGCACAGTTCAGTGGCACATGTGATGGACAGTTTGTATGATAGCTTACCTTGCGTAGAGATTGTAAGCAAGCATGGGAAGACTTTTGAGTTGCTTCTTGGTGGAAAGTTTGAGTTGGGATAGCCTTATCAAGAGGAGATGATTCCTTTTAGTACTTTCACATTGGATGTTGATGGCATTCATGATGGAGATTCTGAGTTTGGCAGGTCTTCTACCTGGTTGTCTCATGATGATTATCATTTGATTTAGAACTTGGAGACTTGCTACGTTTTGGAGATAGGGGGTATCAGAGTGGCACAACAGGAAGAAATAGGTGTTGGATTTTCCAACTGTGTGGATGCATCAGATTCATCAACACAGTTTTGGGATTGAATTGATTCAGTAGGTTGTGCTAGTGCTCATGTTACAGGAGCTATTCGGTGATAGTAGGAACATTTCACAAATCTTCCCTTGGGATCCAGGTGGGGAAGAGTTTTCTTTGCAACTAAGATTGCTCAGGGACAAGCAATTTCAAGGAGGGTGGACTGTAATGTCTCCTTTTTCATGAGCATCATTTTTTCAGATGGTTTAGCCTATTCCTGACTCTTGTAGTCTAACAAGCATAGTTAGAGGGTCGTTTGAGGCAGTTACCTAGTCAATGGTTAGCTTCTTCTCCTAGATTCAGTTGATTTGGAGAAATAAGGAGTTTGTTGAGTTATAATGTTAATTACTGTTAAAGGTAACTTTAATAATAATTATTATTTTAATATTATTTTATATTTGCACTTTATATTATAAAGTGATATTTTAATATTTGTAAAGTGCAAATAATAATTTATTATTTTAAAAATATTATTCAAGAAGCTTCTAGAAGGAGGCTGACCTCTATTGGGAAAAAAGTATAAAGCAAGGGTCGGCTAAGCTTCTTGCATATCCAGGTATTTTGATATTGACATTTGATTGAGTTTATTATGGATCCTAGGGTTTCTGCAGTTTCTACATTCGGTCATTGAGACTGAAAGCTCTCTTTGATTGGCATAACTAAGGTGGTGAAATATTCCTCCGAAGGGTTGCAGCTAAGAGGAAGATACTTTAGTCTTCCATCTGCGCTTAATTGAGAATTATCAAATTTAATGGCCTTTGGCCAAATCTAAGGAGTTTGATAATTTGGAGAATATTGAAGAGTACAATATAGATCTTTATTCATTTCAATGAGCTTGATTTAGAGGAAATATATCAAATTTCAAGAAAAGAAAAATTGAGCTGTCAAATGAGACAAAATTAGACATAAGACAAAGAGGTGTCAGATATAAAGGTGAACACCTTTCTCTTCTATCAATACTTGTTTAATAACAAGTTCATAAGGAAGAAATAATAGAACTGAGTATGGTAATATCAAATTTTAAAGAAGAATTCATAGTTGCTTGAACTTTGAAAACAGGTTCATTTTTTGAAGCTCAATATAAACAAGAGAATCTATCGATGGCTTCATTGAGGGAAGTCCATTATATCTAAAGAAGCATCAATCATTCTAAGAAAAGAAAAAATTGAACCTACTGAAGTGACTTAAGAAGAAGACGTGGTAGAGTCGATATTTGGAGGCTAAGTCCAAGACATCAAACAACAGGAAAATATGATTTTATTTGCTGAGGTGATTCATTTAGGGAAAATGACAAGGAAGGAATCATGATTTTCCTGGACTCATGGGCGCAGCTGGTAAGTTGGCTACAGGACAATAAAGAGTTTCCTTTGTAGAAGACGCATTTTGCTGATGAGAAAAATTAATCTAAGATGGGGAATAAGACAAGCAAGACAACAATAAAGATAATCACACCAAAGAATCTGATATCTATCAGGAGTTGCTTAGTAAGGAACAAGTTGTGAAAGATCAATTAAGTGGGGCACATGGAAATAAGAAGGTATATATTGATTGTATCTAAAGAATAGAAGGTGCTGGTAGGAAAGACAAAGATAGACGCATCTAAGAATCATATGTTCAACACAACCTTGGAGAGGTAACAACTCATATTACATATTGAAGATGCTTTGGAGTCACCATCATCTACTATCAGTCACATCTCTAGACTCCTACATCTTATAATCACTACGTATATTCCAAGTTCTTCTCTATTGTATACATTAGCTTTCAAATGGTATGTTAGATACAGTCAATTGTTGAAATCAATGCACTTTATCTTTGTAAATGCTTATCTATAAAGTGGTCAGCATGTAGCATCCTCTATATCTTGTAATGAGATTGATAACAAATATCACAAGTATAGGTGTTGCATATCATATGTAATGCCTTTTTTGTAAGGCTATAACTTAGTCCTGATATTGTAGACAAGTATTTGTAGAAATGACTTATTGATGTAGGTGATCATTTATATGGAAAGTTTGCATGACATATGTTTTTCAAAATGCCCTCTTCTTGTAGCTATGTAACTATTGGGTTTGCATTCCATTCATAATCATTATATGATCAGAAAGCATTGCATTTGTATATCTCTTCCCATTTGCAGTCATTCGCATAATATATAAGAAGTCGTTTCATGTGCTTTATCGTCAATAACAAAAGGAGAAGACACTTATCAATAGAAGAAAATTGTTTACCAACTGTACGACAAAATTTCCAAGCGTGAAAACTAAACAAAATTACATTAGATTCTGGAAGGGACATTACATGAGTCCCCATTGGAAGATCTCCATACAACAAACATCAAGTAAAATGACCTAATTTAGGCTCCACCACTGCAACCCACATGCCCTTGAATATTTTTTGCCACCCCACAAGATGAATGTTGTTGCCCGTGTAAATTGAGCTAGTCTACAATATGCAAGTGAGGAGACAACCAAGAATAACCTTTGGAGGGCTTGTAACTCCAAAAGGGATGTCTAGAAACCATTTCCAGTTTTTCCCCCAAGGTTTGAAGCAGTGCACACCCAACTTATGAAGCGATTGCAAAGGTATGGCATCAAGAACTACCTGGTAAGTATTTGTTTTAATTTTACATCTCACCTATATTAAAAAATGATAAATACTTGTCCTATTTTTATTAGTCAAAATTGACCTTTGATTAATAACTATCTCATGTTTCAATTAAGAGCTTTTGCATTATGAACCTTTTCCTTATATTTATTTATAATTTTTCTTTCAATTATTGGAATAAATTTACACTCATGTTAAAACCTTCTTGATTGTATGAATCATAAAATAAATGAGCCCCTCTTGTTGTAATTTGAAAAAACTAGAGAGAAGAAAGTAGTATTATTATCTAATGTAGACATTTCTATGAACCTCCATGTTAAACTCCAATGATACATCAATTGTTCCTAGAAATATATATTCAAAACTAGAAACTATATCAAAACATTGAAGGAGGAAGTATCACATCAAACTTATGTCAAAGGAAAGTATAACAATTGTTTAAAATTATTAACTCATATTAGACGAATGCAATAGATAAAAAATATTGCAAAAAATGATAAATATGCAAGTGGGTAAATGCAAGGAGATGAGTCCACTTCTAGTGGAAGTTTCAGACTTAGAAAAATCTTGAAATCCGACAAAATGAAACGGGATCTCGTTATTTAGCAAATGGGATCCCATTTCGCTTTGGGGCCCTGAGCCAAAAACGGGATCCCATTCTAAAACGAGATCTTGTTTTAGAAAGGCTTAAAAAAAAAAAACAGGGTCCTGTTTCTCAAACTTTTAATTTTTAGCCCAGTTTTCACTATGGGTTTCGAGTCAGGAAAAAGGCTTGGGGAGTCGACCCTTAGCTTTAGACTTGCTTTGACCTACAACTTGAAGGTCATCTTAGTGTTAGTACAAAAGAGTGACTTTGAACATATGTCTAAAGACGTTTTTTGCAAAAAAAATGACAAAATTAAAACCCATTATAGATGAGATTGTGTAGATTCCAAATATGTAAAAAAATTTATAATTGGATTATTTTTTCTATTTTTCAAAAAACTTTTGATGAAACGGGTCCATAAACTTGAAATATTTTTGTTTTAATAACTTTTTATTAAAAAAAAAATTGAAAAATGAATTTTGCATCCACATTCTTCAAAAAATTCTTTTCAATTTGAAAAAAAATGAAAAAAGATAAGTAAATAGGTAATCTTATGTGTGATGCACATGAGGATTTTTCAAAACAGCAAATATGGCCAATAAAAAATTAACAAAATAATATTCAAAAAAAATTACAAAAAATTATTGTCCACATTCTTCAATGTGTTACAAATGTTTTTCCAAAAGGATTCAGAAAAATTCAATTATTTAGGTGAAAATATTGATATACATGTGCATGGTATGGTAAAAAAAAGTGACTTTTAAACAGTGGAATTTAGACATGCATATTGAAAAACAATTTGTATCATTTGGGTATTAAAATAAATTACATATTTGGAAACTAGACTCGGAGTACTACATTTCATACTATTGACATTTTTTAAGATTCAACCTTTAAGTGCTTCAAATTTTTAGGTCAAATGAGACAAATTCTGAAAATTAGGGAAAACACTTCCACTTTTTGGCCAAAAAGTGGACTCAACAGCTTGCACACACCTAAGCATAAAATTATTTTTGTAACAATAGCTCATATAAATTTGTTTATAATTTATTTTTCAAACTATGACTTGCCTCTCCTCTAGCCCCCCATTTTACTATCACATTCCTATTTATAGCTATCAAAGGCCAACCAGTAAAAGTCTAATTTGAATTTCTAAATCTAAAATAGATAATTAAAAGACACCTAAATTTCCATATCCCACAAAGAATGAGTAACTACAAACAACCATTGAAATTAGTAAAAATAATTTCCTCCTATTTTTAACACTAAACCAACACTACGAGAAGAGGTCCTTAGTCAACTCCAAGTTACTGATGAATGATTTACATCATTCTCCCCTTCTTTCAAGATTTGGAACCCCTTGGTTCAAAGCTAATTTATTTAAAAATACTTCAACAAAATTAAAAATTCAAGAAACTCGAGAACTTCACTATTACTATTTTTTCTCTTGGTGATGCAAGATTGTGTTTACTCCAATATGCTATTATATCAAACATTTAGGTAAGAATTTGTGAGCATAGTACCCACAAATTTGGCTTAAATGCTAGAACCATCCTTTTAACCCATAGAACCAAGCCATATTGTGCCCTTCTACTAAGTTAGATATCTTTGCAATTTTTCAAGTTTTTTCCTCCTTTTCTTCTAGCCTGCTATTTTGTCAATTTGTTTTCTTTTCCTTTTCCCATCTTCTTGTGGTCTTAGACATATTTCTAATCGTTCTCCTCCAATAAAAGTAACTATGACCCTTCTCATCACATGTTCAACCTTCTCTTGCACCTACACATAAAACATTTAAATAAAAATGTTTAGGAATTCAAAAAATCCCATAGGTGCTTCTTTCTCTATACAACAAATGTATATGCCTTTTCATCTTTCTTTAATCATTCTCATTTCTTCTCCAAGAAAGAGATATTTTCTTTATTTTCATCAATTATGGGATTTTGAAGACATCCCTTTATTTTCTCCTTATTTATATTGTTCTCTAAATCCAAGAAGACCTCATCAAATACAAGGCTCCCAAATATCTTCATCTATGTTGCAACTTCATCTCTAATTTTAAGTACTCCAACTACTACAACATCTTGTTTTTAAAAGCTATTTTTCTCCAAAGTATAAAATTGAATATATATTTAATATATAAGAGTTAATTTTATATGTCAAAGGATTTAATAATGTTTTTGTCTAAGTTTAAAGATTATAAAGTATATCTATAATTCAAATATAAATGCACAAAAATATTCTTATTTATCATTATTAATTAGTTTAAAACTTAAGAACATTACTATCAACAATAATAATATGTTAATTAACATTCAACAATATGAACAAGATCTAAATTGAACAAATAAAATCCTTTAAAGAATTATGATTAGAATGAATGCATCTTATTTACACTTAATTTTGAATGTGTTTGAATAAAATAAGTTTGATACTATCTAAATCAAAGTATTTAGAATGGTCACTCTCACCCTTAGAAGTTTTTAGCAATTTTGACACTTGAGGAGGAAACGATTCTTATTCAGAACACAACATGCTCCAAAGCTATCACTCAACATGCACAACACAATGTATGCTCTAGTGTAATTACTCCATATTTATACAACATGCTCTATAGTAGTTACTTAACATGCACAACAACCTTGGATAGGACAATGCCAAGTGTACTTTGTACCCCAAGTTGGACACTCTGTGTGTCACTTCTCCAATTCCCATAGCCCACCAAACCTTCTTCTCTTAATGATCTTTGTGACATTTCCAAGTATAATATGAATGATTTATACAACCTTTTTAAGGTATGGTTATCAAACCATCACACCCTTTCACATTTTTTTTCTTTTAATAATTATTTAAATAAATAATTGTTCCTCCTCTTTTAAAAGAGTTAACAAAAGTATTCTAAGTTATTAATGTCCATTTTAAAACCAAAGGATCATATTATCCTTTATTTTTAAAATATTATTTTAATGCTAAAAGGATTATTTTATAGTTTTCTTTTTACTTTGAACAAAAAGTCTCATAACATTTATTGCCTTCTTATTTAGTTGTTATCCTTAGTAGCATGAGATGCATATGCATCAAAACTTAGAAACATGTAATCATTGAATGAATATAATGATTATGAATACATTCATTCTTCATGTATTCTTGTTAATATTATAACATTTATATTTTATTGTTACTTCATCTATATTCTCTCTTTTTTTCACTATAGAGAAACCTAGTTATAGGCTCCAGGAACCAAAAAAGAAAACACAACCATCAGCCACATGTACAAAGGAATTACAAACCCCAAAGAACCAAAGCTCAAGCTTCATGAGCGCAAACCAGTAAACACCGAGAAATACACTATGAAGGAGACCAGCTAACTGTCAGGGAGGTGTGCCTTAATGTCTTCCTGCACCAACTGACAAATATCAAGTGGGAAATCAAACCACCAAACCTTAACACTTTCTCATGTTTGAGCAAACAAGCCCACACCAAAATTAGCAGCCCAATCAACAACCATGTTACCCTACACATAATATGGGAGCATCTACAATGATCGAACTTTTGTAGAGAAGAGAAAACCTTCCTTAAGACAACATCCAGATGCCAACTTTTAACTTTCCTTCCATTCATGGTGTCTATAACCACCTTCAAATCACCTTCCACCTATAAACTATTCCATCCCTAACTCTCAACTAGTTCCAAACCTTTAAGTAGGGTCCCAACCTCTACCCCATTGTTAGTCTCCACTCCATAGTCCATTGCATAAAGAACCACAGCCTATCCATGCTCATTTATAAACACCCCACCACTGCCAACCTCCCCTGGGTTCCCTTTTGCAACACCATCAAAATTTAACTTGATCCACCTGGCACTAGGTAAGACCCATCTCTCCCTAGGCATCATCTTCTTCCCAAGCTGACCGACATTTCCAAACCATCTAAATCTAGGCCAAGCATCCACCCAATGGATCTCGTCCTACTCAATACCTCTAATTTTATCCCTCCAAACCTCCCCTAACTCAGCCTTGAAGAACTTTCATTATTCTCTTTATTTTTAATTTTCATAAAATTTATTTTAAAATAATTCTTTTTTTGTTTCATTTTGAATTTAGAAGCTCAATAATCATTTTTATAATCAAAATTATGATGGTAACCATATATTTCTTATGAAATATATTAAGTATTTACAATTGAAGATATAATTCTATTTTAATCTCATAGCTTTTAAGTTTATTATTTTTATTATCCATGCAACCCTTTTTCTTCAATATAGATGGAAATAGAGAGAGATAGAGAGGGATAGGGAGATAGAAGCAGAAAAAAGACATGGATAGAAAGAGATAGAGAGAAGTGAGAAGGAGATAGAGGGAGATAGAGATATAGAGGAGAGATGAAGTGAATAAGTGAGATGTTGCTCGATAATGAGATACAAATAGAGAGGCAAAGGGAGAGATAGGGAGATAGAGATAGAGGGGGCAAGAGTGAGCTTGAAAGGGGATAATGAGACAAGTAATAGAGGGGGGTATAGAGTGAGATGGAGAATGGAGATGGAGATGGATATACAGATGGAGAGGGAGAGGGAGAGGGAGATGGGGGAGAGATAGAGTGAGAGGGGAGAGAGGGATAGAGAGAAATGGTGAGATAAATATGCATGGAGGGAGAGAGGAAGAGGGAGAGGAAAATACAATGAGAGAGAGCAAGAATGAGAGAGGTAGAGATGGAGAGATATAAAGATAAAGATAGAGATAGGAAGTGATAAAGAGAAAGAGGTGGAGAGAGGGAGAGGTATAGGGGTAGAGATATGGAGAGATATATAAAGAGATGGAGATATAAAAGGAGAAATATGGAGAGATAGAGATAGGGAGAGAGATAAAGAGGAAAATAGAGATATAGACATAGAGCTCTCAGGAAGAAGAATGGATAGAGAGAGGAAGGTATGTATAGGTAGAGAGGAATAGAAGAATATAGAGATGGAGGTGGAAATGGGGAGAGATTGAGAGATGAAGAGATAGAAACATAAATATAGGATACCTGAAGTAATATATAGAACTCGGTGGATATAGGGAAAGATATAGGGGTAGAGAGAGATGAAGAGATAAGGAGATAGAGATAGAGGTAGATATATAAGGAAAAATATAGAGACATAGAGATAGGGGAAAGAGATAGAGAGGAAAATAGAGATATAGATATAGATGTCTAGGAAGAGGAAGATGAAGAGATGGATAGAGAGAGAAAGGTATGTAGAGGTGTAGAGGGAGAAAGGAATAGAGGAAAAAAGACAAATGGAGATAGAGAGGGAGAGGGGGAGATAAAGAGAGAGATGAGAGAAAGATAGAGAGGAGAGAAAAATATAGAGAGGGAGAGATGGAAGGAGAGAGGAGGAGGGAGAAAGAGGAAGAGATGGAAGGAGAGATGAAGAGGTGTCGGTAGTGTCCAACCTAATTGTCTTTCTATTTGTTTCAATCATGTTTAGATCCTAGTGTCCAAGGGGGATGATGATAGATTTTGGATCCCCCTTGGCAAGGGTTCAGGAGAAATGCCCCTAAAGATATTTTAAAGAATTGTCTCCTTGTAAAACATAAAAAAGTAGTCTAAAATCATGTGATTCAGACTATTTTTTTCTCATAATTTTAGCATGTTATAACACGAGCATGTTATAACACGCTCACACTATAACTTGTCTCGTGGATACTATCAACCCTTAGAGTTGGATTTTCCTTAGGCATCCAACCCAAAGGATTGGACATGCATGTCAATGCCTAAAGATGTGTTTTTTAAAAAATAGAAAAACACCTAAACTTTGGTCATGCTCTCCATCAAGTTTGCACGTCTTTCAATGTTGAGTTAAAAAATACCACAATAATGTGTGAGCTCTCCCTTAACTTTCTAACCATGTAGGGGAGAGGGGCCCATAATGGTGCAGGGTCCAATAGTGGGGATAGAAGTAGTCCTTAGTGAGCCCCATAGTGGAGCACTTTAATAGCCAATTGTAAAACACTTTTTATCCATAAAGTAGACAAAGTGACAAATCATGTGATGCCACATCAACGCACCAATAAAACATGACTTAGTGCACCACTATCAGTCTCATTTTTTTTTGGGTCTTTTTGGATACCTCAACAAAAAGCATGTTGATGTGGCATCATATTTGATGATGTGGCTCTAAAACAAAATATAGAAGCACATGAGTTGCCAAATAAATTGTTGTACAAAATTGGGAGTGATTTAAAATTTCCATGTAGGATTTTGAGAAATGTGAAGTTAGGATGCTCCACTATGGGCCCCTCTCCCCTAATATTTTTACATTTCAAATATGTTAAGGTTTTGATCTTTAATTTCTTTTGGTACTATTTCTATTTTTTGTCAAAGACCTATGTACGATATTTTTTATTTCATTTTTTACTCGTTCATCAAAATTTAAACAAATTACATTTTAACAAACTAGACTATATTCTATACACATTCATTTTTTTGATTAGTTTCCAAAAAAAATAGGGGGAAGCACACTTTTTTTATTTTTCATGATGTTTCCACATTGAAAATTTATTAAAAATCATATATTCATTTAAAATAGCAAAAAAATGGGCATAAACTAAATGGTGTTATCTAATTTTTCATTGAAGTGATTTTTGAAAAATACAAAGAAATATTAACATTTTATGGGAGCACACTAGACACTACATTATGTTTTTTTGACAAAAAATATGAGCATTTTGTGTAAAAAATAGTAGTTTAGAAAGTAGTCTAGAGTACTACGACTCTTCTTCTTGTCGTGTCTTCAAATTTTGAGCGTAACTATCTCTAATTTATCATCCAAGATCAATTTTTCCCCATTTTAGAAAAAAAAAGTGGCCACTTAAAACCCCCTTTTGGTCCCCTATTTTCATGCACTTACCCAATATACTTGATTACCTTTTCTTTGATTTCTTCCCTTTCCTCATTTTTTATTCTCTTTTGATCACTCGCTTTTTCCTCCACTTCTTTTCATTAGGCAATTCTATGGCTTCCTTTTGAGCTTGTAAGTCTCTAATAGCTTCCAATACTTCTATGTTTCTAACATTTTTAGGGCATCTTCCACCACTAATAGGTACACCCCTTCTTTTGTCTAAGTGGGTCATTCTTCAACTCCAAGATACTTCAAGAAATGCTTTGATAACACTCGACATAGTATGCTAGACTAGGCCAAATAAAATTAACAACGTCCTAGTAGATCACTACACATTTAAGATTATTTTTGAATTAGACAATAAAAAGTGAACATAGAGTTGATACAAACCTTAAGAGTCTAATTATAAAGCAAATGAGATAGTTCAACCTCAACATAGAGGCACTGAATCTTATTACATCCAAATAGGAAATGGCAAGTAATAAAGGACTCAAAAAGATCTACGAAATGAATTCCAATGATAGCAACTTAGGCCTACAACACAGATATTTTGCAAATCTATCTCAAATCTCTAACATCGTGAATCCTATGTTCAATACTTGATCACTTAGATTCAAATACATCATTATACAACCAAGAAAAGATCTAGATTTAGATTAGTACATGAAAACAACTCTTCAATTGTCAAAAGATGTTTCTAAATAATTCTAAAATTATCTTTATATAGATCCATTTCTCTGACTCTTCCCTTGATATACATTAGAAGTTAAAATATGAATATATTAAAAATTACAATAAAGTTCATATTCAACATCCCAAAGAAAACAATCTTGAAGATGCAAAAGGCACTCATCAACTATGAGGCCATGGTCATTCATGATACTACTCTTGAAGATATGTGAAAAAAAAGACTTGATGATCAAGATCCACTTGCTACTCACATTGCTTAGTAGTTCAAATGCTCTTTTGGCTAGGCACTTTTGTTTATTGTTTAATGAACATCATTAGCCATCCCTAAATATGGACCTTCCACTCAAACCAAATTAAAGCTACAAACAAAATTAAAGAAGAAAAACGATTTTTGTAAACAAAGAAAAAATGCTATTAACCATGAAACTTAAGGTGCTCTCCATGATAGGACAAGGTTCTAAAAGCCCATTGTGAATTCAATCTCCATGGTGAAAGAGAAGTCGAGCTAAGGAGTCCATTTGGTGGGGAGGTAAGCGTGTGGAGACATGAATGCTTCCTCCATCCTTCCCAGCATCCACAAACATACCTCCGATTTCAGTCATGGTTGGAGCCTGCACATTCAACGCCCTCCCCCATCCGTAATCAATCTCATAAACTGGAAACCTGTGAGAACTAATGACATTTGTACCATTCTGCCACTCAGTTTCACCGAGCAAACTCAAAAGACCCCTCTCCCCACACTCCACCCACTCTATCATATTACTAACCTCCTCTTCTGCAGTGCAGCTTCTGATAGCTTCCTCCATAACACGCGCAGCGAAGCAGATGTTCTCATTTAAAAGTTTTCCGGCTGTAGTTTTGGCCACACCCAGAGACAAGCAGTTTCCAAAATATGTTGGAGGCAGGGGCGGCTTCACACGACCTCTGCAATCAGCCAGCACTCCAAAATAAACAGGCTCTTCCTCTGCAATCCCCCGAGCTTTGACTAAGCATCTCCAGAACTGTGCAGCCACTGCAACAAGCGAAGTAAACGCCCTTGTTCGCTCTTTCAACGCTGTGATAATCTCTTCTGTAAAGCAGAACGTTTTGTATATCGTCTCTGTTTTCTGATCAGACAATTTCCAGATATTACTTTCATCTCTCTGACTGCCACTGGTACTAATTGTTTGTCCGTCCTCTGCCTGTAGGTCATCTCGAGTAAACTTGAAAATCTGTGCCCCAGTAAACCCTTGATGAGCTTTGTAAGAGATCGCCACCGGTGCCCTGTTTTCTCGTTTAAAAATTGTCCTACTGTGGAGGGGAGGTTGCGATATAGGGAGATTTCTGCTGCACTCTGCCCACGATTTCATGAAATGCCAAAACGAATTTCCGTCTGCTACAGCATGATGAAATGCTGTTCCTATACAAATTCCCCCTCCCTCAAAGCCTGTGACCTGTAATAAATTTGTTCTGAAAATGAAAAAAAACTAAAAGATGCGAACTAATTAGGTTATGACTCATATTTCCATTCAAATTGAAGCTGTTTACCTGAATTGAGAGAAGGGGTGTATTGTAATTTTCGTGCTGCTGGAATGGATGCACGATTTGGACAAGGCTTTTAAAAAATGGCTTGCGTTGAAACCCCTCTGTCTCCAGATCCTGGAAAGCTATATTGATTGATGCTTCGACAAATTCTACTCCGCCATCGTTGCAATCAATTTCTGGTTTGCCCGATATTTGTCCAATGGTCAACTGTCCTGCAAATGGATAGAAATGCACCAGAACAGAGGAGAGGCTTTTCTTCAGGCTGTTTACCACTGAAGAATATTCATTTGTGGGCAACAATCTGTAGAAAAGAAGCCTCTGTGGTTTGCTAACAGGCATCCAAAAGAGGTCGAGGTTGGAAAGGAACATGCGTTGCCTGCGTGATGGGACCGCCGGAGCCACAGTGGAAACCCTGAGCACTTCAACCTTCGCTTCTTCCATTGGTGCAACTCACGAGAATAATCACAAACTAAGAGCGCAACAAACCTGAATCATAAAATAAAGAGCTCCTCTTGGTGAGATCGGGAAAACTGCAGAGAGAAAAAAAGGTATAGTCTTTCGTCAGGCACGGGTGCAACTGTATACAGAAAAGTCATAGCAAGCCATTAGAAAAGGAATGGTATTCGGTCAGCAATGGCGTCTGAATAACATTGTTTAAGAAGGAAGTAGATAGACATTACCCGCGTGGATTTTTCGGCTGTCTCGTTTCATACATACAGAAGATTCGCTTGGATAAACGTAGATTTGAAAATTTTCGGGGCCCCTTCGGAATTGTATAATTCAGCAGAGGCCATCTCCCCCTGCCACCCTAATGTGCACTTTGATGCTGTGTCTTAATAGAAGTGAGTTTAAAATATATATATATATATATATATTTATATATTTTCAAAATATTTTTTATGAATCTTATTGGCTAAAGAATTTAAGTGCTAAGGGTGATTATTACAAGGTGGTAGATGATTAAGCTAATTTTTTTGCATTTTTTTATGGATTTTTTTGCCATGAACATATCTCATAATGGATATTACATAATGGTTGTTCATGTGAATGGTTACTATGTAAATGATTTTATTTTTATCTTTAGAGGTTTTTGTTATTTTGAAGGCACATCCAATGAATTAAAAATGGTAGTACTTGATGGTACATATCATTAATTTCTTATCGTGTTTATTAACTACCCATAATTGAGTGGTAGAAGTTTTTGTGTAGCATCTATCAAAAAAATTGTGTATAGGGGAGAGGACCCAATCGCCACCCACCCTAACTTCGCCCATCCTAAGCTTTTAAATGGTACATAAGATTTCAATGATTTTTTTTGGTTTCTTCGTACATGACAAGAGCTTAAAGCTATTGTTTCAACTTTTGGGTAGTTATGACAAACATGAGAGGACTCGTTATGTGCACAAAGGTCCAAAAGAGGTAATTTAGAGTTGTCTCCCAATTCCCATGCATAGGTAACCTGCAATATTGCTACCAAATAAATTCTATAAATGCTCCAATTACTAATCATAATTGCACACACACACACACATTGTATACAACTAAAAAATCATTTTCGGTCCTATTAAATTTATTTTAAAAGATTAAAGGTTCATGGTGTCTTGTTTTTTGGTTTGAAATGCCACGTTAGGGATATTTGTTGGCATGGACCACACTCATATTAACATTCGATTTGTTTCATTTGAATTTTGAATAGGGGTTTGTCTTTACGCCCTATTTATGAACACACTTTTCACCTTGATCATTTTTTTAGAATGCTTCCCTCACAGCTATTACAATCTCCATCATTCCATATGCCTACGAAATCCTCTCCAATAGATCCAAGGTGTTCACATGGGCATTGGAGGTAACGCCAATCTATCATGTATCCTTTCAATTTACACTCAATGTATTAGTTTGATTTGTGACTTCTTTGGGTCCTCCACTTTTTCAACCTTTCTACCATGTGGCTTCCATCATTCCTTCAATTGAATTTATGTTGCTCTAGTCATCGTATTTTCTTCCATCATTGTACAAATAACTTCTCTATTTCCTTTTCTTCAAATATGGTTGGAAATATGAAACCCCCACTACATACAATTTCAAAAAATTGTATATATTGAGGGTTTCATTCACATAACCCCTATCTATATTCAAGTTTGTATGTTCATTATATCGTATATATTATGAAACTATTTATATCTAGGGTATCATTCTCAAAACCCTATTGCCATTTTTAGGGTGATATATTTAATAAACTATGTATATTTTGAAACCATCTATATATATATAGGGTTTAATTCAAAAATCCCTTGTTTCTATTTATGAAATGATGTATATTTTTTAATAGCAAGGCAAAGGACTTGTATAATCTATTTCAACAGATGATAATATTATATTTCATCAATTAACTATGGTGTGAGGATGCATTATACCTATATTTGTGTCCTTTTACTTACCAACTAGATAGAACTAGCATACATTTAATGACTATATATATCGATGGTTTGATTTTTAACTTGTATATATTCAAGTGTTAATATAGAAAATGAGAAACTAAATGAAACTATAAACCAGATTCAAAACACTTTCAACATTATGTCAATGAAGCCTCTCCTAAATGAAAGAAAATGCAAAAATGTAAAACTAAACTATGAAAAAACAAAACATGAGTATTCAAAGGAAAAGTAACTCCATCTCTTTCCTATCATCAATATCTTGAATTACACATTTGATGCTCTCAAATTTGTATAAGCACAAATACATCAAGAAGCTATGATGAATAGATGTAAAAGTTTTTGTGTTTGAAATCGAATATGCTTAACAATGAGAAGAAAGAGGGTTTGTATACTATGTCCTCACATGATAGATTCAAGTTGTGGGAGAAATGTGGGATTAAAAGAGTGAAGTAGAGATATGAATATTTATCCCATATTTAAGCCTACCCCCCACATGGCCCCGAACACCTAAGGGAGTGTACCCTTAGAGTGTGTCGATTAAGCCCGACCGACTTAATTGGCACACTCTAAGAGTACACGCCCTTAAGTGTTTGGGGCCATGTGGGGCCCTCTTAACCCAATCTTTCTTGTTTGTGTAGCATTTTTTTAACTGTACCTTTTCAAATCTTTGTTTCCGTAGTACTCATCGTTACAATTTACAATTGGTGTTTTCGTTCCATAGCTATTCCCATCACGATTTGCTTGGTCATTGGACTGGCCCACATTCATTTCATTTTTGAATACAAGTGAGCATAACTTTCATATTAAGAAGAGTGGGTACTTCTTTTACCAATTAGAAAATAAAAAGGATTTTTTCTTTTATTCTTACATATTAAGTAATAATATTTTTCTTAAGAGATTTATAGCTTATTTATCATTTTAATAATTTCTAATGAATGATAGTTATTTTTAATGTTTAATATATTAATGTATTAATGTTTTAATAATTATAAAATATATATTTAATTATTTATTCTAATGAAAAATTGTTGTTTATTATATTTTATTTAAATAAAATAATTTTTTATTATAAAAAGATTGACATTAAAATTAAATGTAAAGCTTATCTTAAATTTAATGTTACAAATATGTTATTTGAAATGTAGATGTTAGATTATTTGAAGTGTTGGAGGTTTCAAATTTGATTCTACAGTTGTTTTCAATGAAATGATTTATTATCACTCCATGACTACAATTGTTTATTCTTTCTTGATAAATATTGGACACTCTAAACAAAATTAGAAAGTAATTAGTTTAAGGATTGTTTTTGGATTCCAATTAGAAATTTAGTTTAAATACAGAAAAAGAAAAAGGAAGTGGTGGAACAAAAGGATAGCATGAGAATATTCTCTCATTAAAATAAATTATAATGTCAAATATTTCCACACATAAGATCTAGTTCCTTTTATGTCACATACGAATATTTATGATTGTTTGAAAGAAAAAAATTATAAAAAATTTAGACTTGGTATTTGTTAAGCGTAAGTGGTTGAATGATGATTTAGTACTTAAAACATTTAAATAATGAGCTTTTATTAATGTAGGAAATGAGATATTTATATTTTAAGAATTTTATACTTTTTTATTAGAAAGAATCTGTATAAATTTAAATTGTAATGCATTTTATTTTTAATTTTGTTTTATTGTATACAACTTTCTTTTTTTTGGTACAATAATTGACTTTTTTCTATTCAATGTTTTGGTCCCAATCTTAGTATGTTTAACTTTTCTCAAGTTTATACAAAACTTATCTTTTTTTAATAAATATTGTTATTTATGATTATAATATCAAAAATTTAGGTACATAGGATATGATTCATTTATGTCATATATGAATATTTATGAGTGATTGAAAGTAATAATTCATAAAATTTTCACAAACTTGGTGATTGTTAGGTGTAAATAGTTGAAAGATGATTTAATACTTAAACATTTGAATTGATTTGACTTATTAATGCAGGGAGTGTCATATTTTTATTTATGATTATAAGTTTAAGAATTTTAAACTTTTATGATTAGAAAAGATTAATTGTAATATATTGGAATAAACAATTTATTTTTAGTTCATGTTTTTCTTGTAACTTTTATTTTTTGTTACTTATGATTGTCTTTTCTCTATTGGATGTTTTTGCTTACATATTAGTATGTTTAACTTTCTCAAATTTTTGCAAAGCTTATTATTTTTATTAAATTATATATATATATATATAGATTAAGTGTAATATATTGGAATAAATAGTTTATTTTTAGTTCATGTTTTTCTTGTAACTTTTATTTTTTGTTACTTATGGTTGTCTTTTCTCTATTGGATGTTTTTTCTTACATATTAGTATGTTTGACTTTCTCAAATTTTTGCAGAGATTAGTATTTTTATTAAATTATATATATATATGATTTCACATATCACAACATGCAAGATTTGATTCCTTTATGTTTCTCAAATTTGTGCAAAGCTTATTATATTTTATAAAATTTGTTATTTGTAATTATGATTTCAAATCATAATTATAAATAATAAATTCTATAAAAAAAAGCTTTGCACAATTTTTTTAAATTGATTATATATAATACCCAAGAAAAAGCAGGTTGCATAGTATTGCACTCAAAAGAGAATAACAAGTCTAGGAGACCACAAACCAACAAATATATGAAAAAATGTTACATATATGAATAATTTTTAGCGCTCAAAGCCATAACAACCTAGATATTATAGCTTTCACTTATACATCCATGTTATAAAACCCAATGGGTGGATTGATCTTTAAGATGTCATTATTTCTAACCACCTCTAGCATACAATCACCCTTAGTAATTCTCTTATTTTCTTTGAGACCCATGTCTACAAGGAGAATATTATATTTATAGTTGTTATGAATTTCCTAAAATTCCAAGTAGTTCTTCACAAAATGATCATTTCCATCCCTAGCATAGGGCTAATATTTTGGTTGTCTTTACCTCAAATCACAAGACATTGACTTGACCTATGTCCAAAAGCTCCCATGACTTCTCTTTAGTCACCTCCAATGTTAGAGTAACTTGTAGGGAAATAGAAAAAGATGATCATTATGTAATCTTGACATGGTAAAGTGTCTCTTCCCACCTCGCAAACAACCCTCATTTTTTTGCTTTTCACAAAAAAAAAAAGAATATTAGTAATTAAAATCAACCAAAAAATATTAAATATTTACTCACACATTTAACATAACCAAATAAAAATTATTGCCATGAAAATTTACTCTTGCTATATCCCACCATCCAAATCAACAAAAAATAAAAGCTAGATTTCTTTAGCAAAGAAATGGTCAAAAAAATATGGTTCACAGTTTCAATAATTTCACATCTAGAGTACAGGTTATTAACAAGTTGGACATGCTTCAAATTGATAGATAACTTTTTCAATAAGAGTAACCATTTAAAATGGGTTTTCTTTGGTTCAATCACATTGGACCAAGAGTGTTTAAGAATCTTAAATCATTGCTCATTGCTAAAGTTTAATTGCCAACAATCGTTAAGGTGTAGGTGATAACCTATTAGGACTTTGACAAAGAGTTATAGATATTTTGGAGTTCACCTTGTAGAGGACAATTTTATCCCACCACTTCAAGTTGTCATAAATTATAGTTTCAAAAATTATTTGGGAAAAAAAATCAATGTTCTCATAGGCTTTTCTTGAGACTATATTTCCTCCTTTGGGAAGTGGTAAACCATGTACTCAATACTAAGATAATCCCAATACTTGGTCTATTTTATTATTCATTGTGTTACCAAATTCTTTGATGCCTTTACTATTCTATCTCTTGGAAAAAAAGTCGTGTTAAAGAGTCATGGGCTCCTTCTTCCATTGAAGATTCCACCATACTAACTTGGAGCTAATTTTTTTCTCTTCCTTATTATGGACCTTATTTCCTTTGATCCATTTCATGAAATTTTCCCTTGCCTTCTAGATACTCTTAAAGATATTAGATCCAAAAGGGGATAAAGAGAACTTTCCAAACAAGAAGTCATGAGGATGTAGGCCCTTCCAAATCCTAGCCTATTTATGGACTACCATTTGAATGTCATTCCTTGCTAAATTTTTTTAGGTCTATTTATCGTTGAGAGATTTAACAATTCATTTAGAAGCAAGCGAAATTACTTGTAGTCTCAAGTATTTAAGTCCAAGGCCACCATTATATTTATCTAAACAACACCAATCACACTTGATAGTAGATTTGTGTCTCTTTCCTTTCCCATCAGACCAAAGGAACTTTCTAATTCTCTTTTGAATTTCATTCACTTGATAGTTGCAAAACAACCACATTGAAGCATAATATAAGCTATATGAGGATTTTTTTTTGACAAACTTGCACTCTACCAACCAAACAAAGATATTATATAATCTACTTGGAGATTTTTTCTTCAATATTACTTTAATCTAATCCCACATTGACTTAAGAGAAGGATTGATTTCAAATGAGATTCTTAGGTATCTCACTTGCAAGTTCGATCCACCCCATAACATGTCAAATTTTTTAAACTAATAATGATTAGAAGAATAATTCTAGCTAGTACCACAAAATTTCTTTTAGAAATATTCTCTCTAGATGCTTTGCAAAATATTTCTTTCTTGCTCATCAAGTTCTTAAAATTATTTTCCTCCTAATTCACAAAGATTGCAATGCATCTACAAATTGTATACTTAGGATTTTTTCCTCATTAGGGAGTGTAAGTCCTTTTACATCCATTACATTACTCATATCTCTTAACAAACAAAATATGGCATCAAAGGTGATCAATAAAAGAGCAGGGGCTAGTAGACAACCTTTCCTTGTTGATCCTTGCAGCTAGAAGGGTTCATAGAAAGAACCATTTATATCAACTTGAAAAATAGTTCATCCTTGAATAAGACATCTACCATTTGAAAAAAATTGTTAGGAAAACAAAAAACTTCAAAATTCATTATTATAAATGACCATTCAACCCTATCATAGGAATCTTCAAAATCAAGGAAGAGCATGCCATTTTCTTAGTTTGTTACATTATCCTAATCAAATATCCTCGGGCAACTAATAATAATATTTTTCAAGATATACCTACCCTTGAAAAAGCTAGTTTTAGTATTACTAACAAAAGTAGGAAGGATATCAATAAGTATTAGAGCCAAAAATTTAGCAAAAAATATGTAAGAAACATTAAGGAGGGTAATGGGCCTCTAGTAACTTCTAATTTGAGATCTATCTCCTTTTGGAAAATTCTTGATGATTCCTCTATTAATATTTCTTTCCAACTTGGATCCTTTGCTAATAACTTCAAAATAAACCTATAAGGGAACTTCACTAATCTAGTTAACTTTTTTCTTATTAAATTTAGTAGAAAGCCCATCTATGCTTGGATATTTATCCTTTTGATATGTTCTAATATCCTTTACAATCGCATCCTTAGAGATATCTCTCATAGTCCAATCACTGTCTTCCTCTTTGGTTTTCCTAGGGATGACTTGTGTACAATGATCTTAGGATCTTTTATAGTCCACATTGCTATCTTCAACAAAGAAAATATTTTTATAGAAAGATTGAAATTCATTTATAACCAAAGAAAGACCATTTATATGTTGATTATTCACCTAGATTGATCAAATTTCTTCCCTAGCATTTTTCTCCTTTATATAATTAAAGAAGAAACCATAACCTTTATCTCCATTTTTTAGCCAGTTTATTTTAGCCCTAACTTTTAAACCATGAATCTTCTTAATTTAAAATTTTCTCAAATTATACTTAAATCTCACCAACTCCTCATTCAAGGACTCATGCAATTGAGATTAGATAGAGATAAAATCGTATTGAAGAAATTCTCAGATCTCCTTCCATCAAAGGCTCTTTTTTCTGCACAACCTGGAATAGGGACCTTGATTTGCTAACATTGGTATCCTATTTGTCAATAGTAGAGAATTTTTTTAGCAAGATCCTCTCAATTTAATTTTTTAGCAAATATTAACTTCTTATATTAAAAATAA
This sequence comes from Sequoia sempervirens, assembly GCA_007258455.2. NCBI lineage: Eukaryota > Viridiplantae > Streptophyta > Pinopsida > Cupressales > Cupressaceae > Sequoia > Sequoia sempervirens. Next base: position 61,023,318 of record VDFB02179234.1, read on the forward strand.
TTTAAATATTTTAACACGTGCATTAGATGGACCTTTGGTTATTGATGATTTAGAGATATTATGTATTGATAACTGTGTGATTGAAAGGTTTAACAAATATTAGTCATTTGGAAAAGTCTATGAAATCTAGGTTGAGCAAGTGACTAGATATGGACTCTTTTACATTGAAAGAGGTGTAATATTATATAAGGAAATTGAGATAAAAAAAACAAGGAACTAAATAATGATCTCCAAATATTGAGAAAATAAGAATCTATCTAGAATTTAGTAGTAAGATCTATATATATGAAATGTTAAAAATTGATACAAATACACAACTAAACAAAAATTTCCCCATATTTATTTTAAATGTTTGATAGATGTTATTCATTACATATTTTTTTAATTTTGAATGTTTTTGGTGGAGTTATTATTGGAAGGAAAATATAATTGTAAACTATATATTTTAAGTAAATCTATATCTTTTAGTATTTAAAATTACTTAAATAGTTTCCTAGTTGATATCTTGATTACTTTGGCATGCACCATAATAGAAGTTCACATGCATATCAATGTCAGAGAAAAAAATAATATATCCATGCCCTTTTTCATTACTATTTTTGGTAAACTTTGACTAGATTTTCCTTTGTGCAATAACAAGTCTACAAGTGGGATATTCTTGTGTGAATTAATCTCACGACATTACCCTCCCTTGCATAAGATCTACTAGTGCAAACTTGACTTAGTAATTATGAACCCTACACTTAAAATTTAAATTCAATTTAAATCTTGACAACATCCTCTCACTAATCATTGTGAGCTTACCTAATGCATGTTTTTCTCGATTTTCATGTTGTATTTTACTTTAAAATTTTGATTTAAGCATTTAAAACTATCAATGATTATTAGGACAATGAGGGTTTATCAAAAGAGCATTTTCATTGAGAGAAATGTAATAACATTTTCTCATAATAGATATCATCGTGCCTCTAATCAGTATTCCTATGTCATGGAATTGGTTTGATTAGGGCTCTAATTCAGGAGAACAGAATCATCAGAATTTAGCACATTCCCTAAAAATGTTACTAAACATTTTCTATCTATATTGAGGTTCAAATATTAGAAGATCAAGGCAACTAAATTCTAAACATCATTTTTTTGCTAGTTCGGTTTCTCGGACATGATATGAACCAAAGCAATACTCTGAGACATTTATTGATCATCTAGGGATCTAAATGATGATAACACAAGCCTCACAATTTAGTAGATTTTGTAATGATGTTTGTAAACATTGTCAATCCATAATAAAGTGTAAATGTTAAAAAATAAAAATTATTTTTTTACTAGTTGATTATTGGAATTATAGATTGAAGCTTGTACACTAATTTTATTTTATGTACACATATTTGAACCAAAGAAAAAAACACTTAATTCACATATTTAAAAGCATTTATAAAATCAAATCCAAAACCTCTTAACACTTCAAATAATCATCTACATCTCAAATAACATCACATTTAATTCTAATATCAATTATCTTATAAAAAAAAAATTATTTTTAAATAAATCATAACAAACATTTTCTTCATTAAAATAAACAATTAAATA
>VDFB02179234.1:61025004-61126766 GCA_007258455.2 Sequoia sempervirens
AACAATCTTGAAGATGCAAAAGGCACTCATCAACTATGAGGCCATGGTCATTCATGATACTACTCTTGAAGATATGTGAAAAAAAAGACTTGATGATCAAGATCCACTTGCTACTCACATTGCTTAGTAGTTCAAATGCTCTTTTGGCTAGGCACTTTTGTTTATTGTTTAATGAACATCATTAGCCATCCCTAAATATGGACCTTCCACTCAAACCAAATTAAAGCTACAAACAAAATTAAAGAAGAAAAACGATTTTTGTAAACAAAGAAAAAATGCTATTAACCATGAAACTTAAGGTGCTCTCCATGATAGGACAAGGTTCTAACAAGGTTCTAAAAGCCCATTGTGAATTCAATCACCATGGAGAAAGAGAAGTCGAGCTAAGGAGTCCATTTGGTGGGGAGATAAGCGGGTGGAGACATGAATGCTTCCTCCATCCTTCCCACCATCCACAAACATACCTCCTATTTCAGTCATGGTTGGAGCCTGCACATTCAACGCCCTCCCCCATCCGTAATCAATCTCATAAACTGGAAACCTGTGAGAACCGATGACATTTGTACCATTCTGCCACTCGGTTTCACCAAGCAAACTCAAAAGATCCCTCTCCCCACACTCCACCCACTCTATCATATTACTAACCTGCTCTTCTGCAGTGCAGCTTCTGATAGCTTCCTCCATAACACGCGCAGCGAAGCAGAGGTTCTCATTTAAAAGTTTTCCGGCTGTAGTTTTGGCCACACCCAGAGACAAGCAGTTTCCAAAATATGTTGGAGGCAGGGGCGGCTGCACACGACCTCTACAATCAGCCAGCACTCCAAAATAAACAGCCTCTTCCTCTGTGATCCCCCGAGCTTTCACTAAGCATCTCCAGAACTGTGCAGCCACTGCAACAAGCGAACTAGAAGCCCTTGTTCGCTCTTTCAATGCTGTGATAATCTCTTCTGTAAAGCAGAACGTTTTGTATATCGTCTCTGTTTTCTGATCAGACAATTTCCAGATACTATTTTCATCTCTCTGACTGCCACTGGTACTAATTGTTTCTCCGTCCTCTGCCTGCAGATCATCTCGAGTAAACTTGAAAAACTGTGCTCCAGTAAACCCTTGATGAGCTTTGTAAGATATCGCCACCGGTGCCCTGTTTTCTCGTTTAAAAGTTGTCCTGCTGTGGTGAGGAAGTTGCGATATAGGGAGATTTCTGCTGCACTCTGCCCACGATTTCATGAAATGCCAAAACGAATTTCCATCTGCTACAGCATGATGAAATGCTGTTCCTATGCAAATTCCCCCTCCCTCAAAGCCTGTGACCTGTAATAAATTTGTTCTGAAAATGAAAAAAACTAAAAGATGTGAACTAATTAGGTCATGACTCATATTTCCATACAAATTGAAGCTATTTACCTGAATTGAGAGAAGGGGTGTATTGTAATTTTCGTGCTGCTGGAAAGGATGAGCGATTTGGACAAGGCTTTTAAAAAATGGCCTGCGTTGAAACCCCTCTTTCTCCAGATCCTGGAAAGCTATGTTGATCGATGCTTCCACAAATTCCACTCCGCCATCGTTGCAATCAATCTCTGGTCTGCCCGATGTTTGTCCAATGACCAACTGTCCTGCAAATGGATAGAAATGCACCAGAACAGAGGAGAGGCTTTTCTTCAGGCTGTTTACCACTGAAGAATATTCATTTGTGGGCAACAATCTGTAGAAAAGAAGCCTCTGTGGTTTGCTAACAGGCATCCAAAAGAGGTCGAGGTTGGAAAGGAACATGCGTTGCCTGCGTGACGGGACCGCCGGAGCCACAGTGGAAACCCTGAGCACTTCAACCTTCGCTTCTTCCATTGGTGCAACTCACGAGTATAATCACAAACTAAGAGCGCAACAAACCTGAAGCATAAAATAAAGAGCTCCTCTTGGTGAGATCGGGAAAACTGCAGAGAGACAAAAAGGTAGTCTTTCGTCAGGCACGGGTGCAACTGCATACAGAAAAGTCATAGCAAGCCATTAGAAAAGGAATGGTATTCGGTCAGCAATGGCGTTTGGATAACATTGTTTAAGAAGAAGTAGATAGACATTACCCGCGTGAATTTTTCGGCTGTCTCGTTTCATACGTACAGAAGATTCGCTTGGATAAACGTAGATTTGAAAATTTTCGGGGCCCCTTCGGAATTGTATAATTTAGCGAAAGACTATCACCCCGTCACCTTAATGTCCACTTCGATGCTGTGTCTTAATAGAAGTGAGTTTTTTTTTTTAAATCCAAATCTATAATTATAAATATTTTCAAAAAAAAATTTATGAATCTTATTGGCTAAAGAATTTAAGTGTTAAGGGTGATTATTACAAGGTGGTAGATGATTAAGCTATTTTTTTTGCATTTTTTTATGGTTTTTTTTGCCATGAACATATCTCATAATGGATATTACATAATGGTTGTTCATGCGAATGGTTACTATGTAAATGATTATTTTTTTTATTTTTGGAGGTTTTTGTTATTTTGAAGGCACATCCAATGAATTAAAAATGGTAGTATTTGACGGTACATATCATTAATTTCTTATCGTGTTTATTAACTACCCATAATTGAGTGGTAGAAGTTTTTGTGTAGCATCTATCAAAAAAATTGTGTATAGGGGAGAGGACCCAATAGCCACCCACCCTAACTTCGCCCATCCTAAGCTTTTAAATGGTACATAAGATTTCAACGAATTTTTTTGGTTTCTTCGTACATGACAAGAGCTTAAAGCTATTGTTTCAACTTTTAGGTAGTTATGACAAACGTGAGAGGACTCGTTATGTGCACTAAGGTCCAAAAGAGGTAATTTAGAGGTGTCTCCCAATACCCATGCATAGACACCCTAGTAACCTGCAATATTACCACCAAATAAATTCTATAAATGCTCCAATTACTAATCATAATTACACACACACACATTGTATAAAACTAAAAAATCATTTTCGATCCTATTAAATTTATTTTAAAAGATTAAAGGTTCATGGTGTCTTTTTTTTGGTTCGAAATGCCATGTTAGGGATATTTGTTGGCATGGACCACACTCGTATTAACATTCGATTTGTTTCATTTGAATTTTGAATAGGGATTTGTCTTTATGCCCTATTTCTGAACACACTTTTCACCTTGATCATTTTTTTAGAATGCTTCCCTCGCGGCTATTACAATCTCCATCATTCCATATGCCTATGAAATCCTCTCTAATAGATCCAAGGTGTTCACATGGGCATTGGAGGTAACGCCAATCTATCATGTATCCTTTCAATTTACACTCAATGTATTAGTTTGATTTGTGACTTCTTTGTGTCCTCCAGTTTTTCAACCTTTCCACCGTGTGGCTTCCATCATTCCTTCAATTGAATTTATGTTGCTCTAGTCATCATATTTTCTTCCATCATTGTACAAATAACTTCTCTATTTCCTTTTCTTCAAATATGGTTGGAAATATGAAACCCCCACTACATACAATTTCAAGAAATTGTATATATTGAGGGTTTCATTCACATAACCCCTATCTATATTCAAGTTGATATATTCATTATATCTTAATATATTATAAACTGTTTATATCTAGGGTATCATTCTCAAAACCCTATTGCCATTTTTAGGGTGATATATTTAATAAACTATGTATATTTTGAAACCATCTATATATATTTAGGGTTTAATTCAAAAATCCCTTGTTTCTATTTATGAAATGATGTATATTTTTTAATAGCAAGGAAAAGGACTTGTATAATCTATTTCAACAGATGATAATATTATATTTCATCGACTAACTATGGTGTGAGGATGCATTATACCTATATTTGTGTCCTTTTACTTACAACCAGATAGAACTAGCATACATTTAATGACTATATATATATCGATGGTTTGATTTTTAACTTGTACATGTATTCAAGTGTTAATGTTGAAAATGAGAAACTAAATGAAACTATAAACCAGATTCAAAACACTTTCAACATTATGTCAATGAAGCCTCTCCTAAATGAAAGAAAATGCAAAAACATAAAACTAAACTATGAAAAAACAAAACATGAGTATTCAAAGGAAAAGTAACTACATCGCTTTCCTATCATCAATATCTTGAGTTACACATTTGATGCTCTCAAATTTCTATAAGCACAAATGCATCAAGAAGCTATGATGAATAGATGTAAAAAAAATTGTGTTTGAAATCGAATATGCTTAACAATGAGAAGAAAGAGGGTTTGTATACTATATCCTCACAGGATAGATTCAAGTTGTGGGAGAAATGTGGGATTAGAAGAGTGAAGTGGAGAAATGAATATTTATCCCATATTTAAGCCTAGCCCCCACATGGCCCCGGACACCTAAGGGAGTGTACCCTTAGAGTGTGTCGGTTAAGCCCGACCGACTTAACTGGCACACTCTAAGAGTACATGCCCTTAAGTGTTTGGGACCATGTGGGGCCCTCTTAACCCAATCTTTCTTGTTTGTGTAGCATTTTCTTAACTGTACCTTTTCAAATCTATGTTTCTGTAGCACTCGATCGTTACAATTTACAATTGGTGTTTTCATTTTGTAGCTATTCCCATCATGATTTGCTTGGTCATTGGACTGGCCCACATTCATTTCATTTTTGAATACAAGTGAGCGTAACTTTCATATTAAGAAGAGTGGGTACTTCTTTTACCAATTAGAAAATAAAAAGGATTTTTTCTTTTATTCTTACATATTAAGTAATAATAAAAATTTTAATATTTTTCTTAAGAGATTTATAGCTTATTTATCATTTTAATAATTTCTAATGAATGTTAGTTATTTTTAATGTTTAATATATTAATATATTAATGTTTTAATAATTATAAAATATATATTTAATTATTTATTCTAATGAAAAATTGTTGTTTATTATATTTTATTTAAATAAAATAATTAATTTTTTTATAAAAAGATTGACATTAAAATTAAATGTAAAGCTTATCTTAAATTTAATGTTACAAATATGTTATTTGAAATGTAGATGTTAGATTATTTGAAGTGTTGGAGGTTTCAAATTTGATTCTACAATCGTTTTCAATGAAATGATTTTTTATCACTCCATGACTACAATTGTTTATTCTTTCTTGATAAATATTGGACACTCTAAACAAAATTAGAAAGTAATTAGTTTAAGGATTGTTTTTGGATTCCAATTAGAATTTTGGTTTAAATACAGAAAAAGAAAAAGGAAGTGGTGGAACAAAAGGATAGCATGAGAATATTCTCTCATTAAAATAAATTATAATGTCAAATATTTCCACACATAAGATCTAGTTCCTTTTATGGCACATACGAATATTTATGATTGTTTGAAAGAAAAAAAATTATAAAAATTCCAGACTTGGTATTTGTTAAGCGTAAGTGGTTGAATGATGATTTAGTACTTAAAACATTTAAATAATGAGTTTTTATTAATGTAGGAAATGAGATATTTATATTTTAAGAATTTTATACTTTTTTATTAGAAAAGAATCTGTATAAATATAAATTGTAATGCATTTTATTTTTAATTTTGTTTTATTGTATACAACTTTCTTTTGTTTGGTACAATAATTGACTTTTTTCTATTCAATGTTTTGGTCCCAATCTTAGTATGTTTAACTTTTCTCAAGTTTATACAAAACTTATCATTTTTTAACAAATATTGTTATTTATGATTATAATATCAAAAATTAAGGTACGTCCTAGGATATGATTCATTTATGTCATATATGAATATTTATGAGTGATTGAAGGTAATAATTCATAAAAATTTCACAAACTTGGTGATTGTTAGGTGTAAATAGTTGAAAGATGATTTAATACTTAAACATTTGAATTGATTTGACTTATTAATGCAAGGAGTGTCATATTTTTATTTATGATTATAAGTTTAAGAATTTTAAACTTTTATGATTAGAAAATATTAAGTGTAATATATTGGAATAAATAGTTTATTTTTAGTTCATGTTTTTCTTGTAACTTTTTTTTTTGTTACTTATGATTGTCTTTTCTCTATTGGATGTTTTTGCTTACATATTAGTATGTTTAACTTTCTCAAATTTTTGCAGAGCTTATTATTTTTATTAAATTATATATATATATAGATTAAGTGTAATATATTGGAATAAATAGTTTATTTTTAGTTCATGTTTTTCTTGTAACTTTTTTTTTTGTTACTTATGGTTGTCTTTTCTCTATTGGATGTTTTTGCTTACATATTATTATGTTTAACTTTCTCAAATTTTTGCAGAGCTTATTATTTTTATTAAATTATATATATATATATATGATTTCACATATTACAACATGCAAGATTTGATTCCTTTATGTCACATATAAATATGTTTAGCTTTCTCAAATTTGTGCAAAGCTTATTATATTTTATAAAAAAAATTATTTGTAATTATGATTTCAAATCATAATTATAAATAATAAATTCTATAAAAAAAAAGCTTTGCACAATTTTTTTAAATTGATTATATATAATACCCAAGAAAAAGCAGGTTGCATAGTATTGCACTCAAAAGAGAATAACGAGTCTAGGAGACCACAAACCAACACATATATGAAAAAATGTTATATATATGAATAATTTTTAGCGCTCAAAGCCATAACAATCTAGATATTATAGCTTTCACTTATACATCCATGTTATAAAACCCAATGGGTGGATTGATCTTTAAGATGTCATTGTTTCTAACCACCTCTATATCATACAATCACCCTTAGTAATTCTCTTATTTTATTTGAGACCCATGTCTTCAAGGAGAATATTATATTTATAGTTGTTATGAATTTCCTAAAATTGCAAGTAGTTCTTCACAAAATGATCATTTATATCCCTAGCATAGGGCTAATATTTGGTTGTCTTTACCTCAAGTCATAAGACATTGACTTGACCTATGTCCAAAAGCTCCCATAACTTCTCTTTAGTCACCTCCAATGTTAGAGTAACTTGTAGGGAAATAGAAAAGGATGAGCATTATGTAATCTTGACATGGTAAAGTGTCTCTTCCCTCCTCGCAAACAACCCTCATTTTTTTGCTTTTCACAAAAAAACAAAGAATATTAGTAATTAAAATCAACCAAAAAATATTAAATATTTACTCACACCTTTAACATAACCAAATAAAAATTCTTCCCATAAAAAGTTACTCTTGCTATATCCCACCATCCAAATCAGCAAAAAATAAAAGCTAGATTTCTTTAGCAAAGAAATGGTCAAAGAAAATATGGTTCACAGTTTCAATAATTTCACATATAGAGTACAGGTTATTAACAAGTTGGACATGCATCAAATTGATAGGTAAATTTTTCAATAAGAGTAACCATTTAAAATAGGTTTTCTTCAGTTCAATCACATTGGACCAAGAATGTTTAAGAATCTTAAACCATTTCCCATTGCTAAAGTTTAATTACCAACAATCGTTAAGGTTTAGGTGATAACCTCTTAGGACTTTGACAAAGAGTTGTAGCTATTTTGGAGTTCACCTTGTAGAGGATAATTCTATCCCACCACTTCAAGTTGTCATAAATTATAGTTTAAAAAATTATTTGGGAAAAAAATTCAATGTTCTCATAGGCTTTTCTTTAGACTATATTTCCTCCTTTGGGAAGTGGTAAACCATGTACTCAATACTAATATAATCCCAATACTTGGTCTATTTTATTATTCATTATGTTACCAAATTCTTTGATGCCTTTACTATTCTATCTCTTGGAAAAACAGTCGTGTTAAAGAGTCATGGGCTCCTTCTTCCATTGAAGATTCCACCATACTAACCTGGAGCTAATTTTTTTCCCTTCCTTATTATGGACCTTATTTCCTTTGATCCATTTCATGAAATTTTCCCTTTCCTTCTAGATACTCTTAAAGATATTAGATCCAAAAGGGGATAAAGAGAACTTTCCAAACAAGAAGTCATGAGGATGTAGGCCCTTCCAAATCCTAGCCTATTTATGGATTACCATTTGAATGTCATTCCTTGCTAAATTTTTTTAGGTCTCTTTACCGCTGAGAGATTTAACAATTCATTTAGAAGCAAGTGAAGTTACTTGTAGTCTCAAGTATTTAAGTCCAAGGCCACCATTATATTTATCTAAACAACACCAATCACACTTGATAGTAGATTTGTGTCTCTTTCCTTTCCCATCAGACCAAAGGAACTTCCTAATTCTCTTTTGAATTTCATTCACTTGATAGTTGCAAAACAACCACATTGAAGCATAATATAAGCTATATGAGGATTTTTTTTTTGACAAACTTGCACTCTACCAACCAAAGAAAGATATTATCTAATCTACTTGGAGATTTTTTCTTCAATATTACTTTAATCTAATCCCACATTGACTTAAGGGAAGGATTGATTTCAAATGAGATTCTTAGGTATCTCACTTGCAAGTTCGATCCACCCCATAACATGTCAAATTTTTTAAACCAATAATGATTAGAAGAATAATTCTAGCTAGTACCACAAAATTTCTTTTAGAAATATTCTCTCTAGATGCTTTGCAAAATATTTCTTTCTTGCTCATCAAGTTCTTAAAATTATTTTCCTCCTAATTCACAAAGATTGCAGTGCATCTACAAATTGTATACTTAGGATTTTTTCCTCGTTAGGGAGTGTAAGTCCTTTTACATCCATTCCATTACTCATATCTCTTAACAAACAAAATATGGCATCAAAGGTGATCAACAAAAGAGCAGGGGCTAGTAGACAACCTTTCCTTGTTGATCTTTGTGGCTAGAAGGGTTCATAGAAAGAACCATTTATATCAACTTGAAAAATAGTTCATCCTTGAATAAGACATCTACCATTTGAAAAAAATTGTTAGGAAAATGAAAAACTTCAAAATTTATTATTATAAATGACCATTCAACCCTATCATAGGAATCTTCAAAATCAAGGAAGAGCATGCCATTTTCTTAGTTTGTTATATTATCCCAATCAAATATCCTCGGGAAACTAATAATAATATTTTTCAAGATATACCTGTACCGTTGAAAAATCTAGTTTTAGTATTACTAACAAAAGTAGGAAGGATATCAATAAGTATTAGAGCCAAAAATTTAGCAAAAAATATGTAAGAAACATTAAGGAGGGTAATGGGCCTCTAGTTTCTAATTTGAGATCTATCTCCTTTTGGAAAATTCTTGATGATTCCTCTATTAATATTTCTTCCCAAGGATCATTTGCTAATAACTTCAAAATAAACCTATAAGGGAACTTCACTAATCTAGTTAACTTTTTTCTTATTAAATTTAGTAGAAATCCCATCTATGCTTGGATATTTATCCTTTTGATATGTTCTAATATCCTTTACAATCTCATCCTTAGAGATATCTCTAGTAATCCAATCACCGTCTTCCTCTTTGGTTTTCCTAGGGATGAGTTGTGTACAATGATCTTAGGATCTTTTATAGTCCACATTGCTATCTTCAACAAAGAAAATATTTTTATAGAAATATTGAAATTCATTTATAACCAAAGAAAGACCATCTATATGTTGATTATTCACCCAGATTGATCAAATTTCTTCCCTAGCATTTTTCTCCTTTATATAATTAAAGAAGAAACCAGAACCTTTATCTCCATTTTTTAGCCAATTTATTTTAGCCCTAACTTTTAAACCATGAATCTTCTTAATTTACAATTTTCTCAAATTATGCTTGAATCTCACCAACTCCTCATTCAAGGACTCGTGCAATTGAGATTAGATAGAGATAAAATCTTATTAAAGCAATTCTCATATCTCCTTCCATCAAACGCTCTTTTTTTCCTCACAACCTGGAATAGGGACCTTGAGTTGCTAACATCGGTATCCTATTTGTCAGTAGTAGAGAATTTTTTTAGCAAGATCCTCTCAATTTAATTTTTTAGCAAATATTAACTTCTTATATTAAAAATAATTTAAATATTTTAACACATGCATTAGATGGACCTTTGGTTATTAATGATTTAGAGATATTATGTAATGATAATTGTGTGATTGAAAGGTTTAACAAATATTAGTCATTTGGAAAAGTCTATGAAATCTAGGTTGAGAAAGTGACTAGATATGGACTCTTTTACATTAATAGAATTTAGAAAATACTGAGAAAATACTGAATCTATAAGAATGATCTCCAAATACTGAGAAAATAAGAATCTATCTAGAATTTAGTAGTAAGATCTATATATATGAAATGTTAAAAATTGATACAAATACACAACTAAACAAAAATTTCCCCATATTTATTTTAAATGTTTGATATATGTTATTCATTACATAATTTTTCAATTTTGTATGTTTTTGGTGGAGTTATTATTGGAAGGAAAATATGATTGTAAACTGTATATATTTTAAGTAAATCTATATCTTTTAGTATTTAAAATTACTTAAATAGTTTCCTCGTTGATATCTTGTTTACTTTGGCATGCACCATAATAGAAGTTCGCATGCACATCAATGTCAGAGAAAAAAATAATATATCCATGATACACTTTTCATTACTATTTTTGGTAAACTTTGACTAGAGAGTGTCCTTTATGCAATAACAAGTCTACAAGTGGGATATTCTTGTGTGAATTAATTTCATGACATTACCCTCCCTTGCATAAGATCTACTAGTGCAAACTTGACCTAGTAATTATGAACCCTACACTTTTAAAATTTAAATTCAATTTAAATCTTGACAAAACCCTCTCACTAATCATTGTGAGCTTACCTAATGCATGTTTATCTTGATTTTCATGTTGTACTTTACTTTAAAAAATTATTTAAGCATTTAAAATTATCAAAGATTATTAGGACAATGAGGATTTATCAAAAGAGCATTTTCATTGAGAGAAATGTAATAACATTTTCTCATAACAGATATCATCATGCCTCTAATCAGTATTCCTATGTCATGAAATTGGTTTGATTAGGGCTCTAATTGAGGAGAACATAATCCTCATAATTTAGCACATTCCCTAAAAATGGTACTAAACACTTTCTATCTATATTGAGGTTCAAATATTAGAAGATCAAGGCAACTAAATTCTAAACATCAATTTTTTGCTAGTTCAGTTTCTCAGACATGGATATGAACCCAAGCAATACTCTGAGACATTTATTGATCATCTAAGGATCTAAATGATGATAACACAAGCCTCACAATTTAGTAGATTTTGTAATGATGTTTGTAAACATTGTCAATCCATAATAAAGTGTAAATGTTAAAAGATAAAAATTATTTTTTTACTAGTTGATTATTAGAATTATAGATTGAAGCTTGTACACTAATTTTATTTTATGTACACATATTTGAACCAAAGAAAAAAACACTTAATTCACATATTTAAAAACATTTATAAAATCAAATCCAAAACCTCTTACCACTTCAAATAATCATCTACATCTCAAATAATCAACATCTACATCTCAAATAGCATCATATTTAATTCATTTAATTTTGATATCAATTATCTTATAAAAAAAAATTATTTTTTTAATAAAACATAACAAACATTTTCTTCATTAAAATAAACAATTAAATATAATTAACATTAATAAAAAATTTAAATAAGATATAAATCTTTAAAAAATGTAGGTTATTACTAAAGATATAAAAAAGATATCAATCATTTCTATTTCCTATCATATAGAAGATGAACCCACTCTTCGCAATATAAAAGTAACACTCGCCACAATTCATGTAATGAAATGAATGTGGGATTAAAATTAAATCCCCCAATTCAATGACAAGCAAATCGATGATGCCAGGCCATGATGAAACGCAGGGAATGGGCCATAAAAAATGAGAATACGTGAATGGGGCTTAAAAAGCTAAATGTCTACTTCTGAATACATTGCCGGTTTGAGTCCTGCCACTGCATCCTTCCTCGGAGTTGATCGAGTGTCTGTTGTTCTCCCTGCATGAATGTCGATAGAGAAATCAATGCTTTCTGTCTGCATAGATTTACTGCACGCAAAAGGCCTGTGGGACTGTGAGGAGATCGTGGTCCAATCTATTCTTTCTATTTAGTTAATGCTACAGACATTGAGTTATTTCCGCCTCAATCTAGATTGGAGAAAGATTCGACATGCATTAATGACAGCGTTGAAGTTAAAGCCTGCACTGTCTGTAAGAAATGGGATTCGCCCTTACTTGAAAGGGAAGGATCAGAACATGACACACAAATGTATAAAGTGGAAAAGGGAAACGCAAACAGCTACGGAAGGAGAACGGGAACAGGAATGGAAAATGTAAACTGCAACGGTGGAGTTACTACAGAAACATAGATTTGAAAGGGTGCGGTTAAAGAAATGCTACGAAAACGAGAGAGGTTGGGTTAAGAGGGCCCCACATGGCCCCGGACACCTGAGGGAGTGTACCCTAGAGTGTGCCTGTTAAGCCCGGCCAGCTATGCAGGCAATTGCAGCTGAAACTCTGTTTAATCTTCTTCATGCTTTGACGGAGATTGATACCTTGTCCAAGGCTCTCATGCGATGCTTGTATCGCAGTGCTCTATCCAGCAATCATTGCATTCCATGATATGACATCTCTTCAAAAAATTCTAACAAACAGCTCGACGCCATGTCTATTCTTTGACATATTTGCATGCAAATTTTCAAAGACAAACACCACAAATCTTAACAAAAATTCTTCATTCCTTTATTTGAGGCTATAGTAGCAACCTTATCGGTATTACATGCATGGTTAATAACTATTGCTTACTTACCGATCCTTCTCTACCTTCTTACCGGTACTCGTACCATAGTTATTAACTTCCAACCAAGTCCCCATAACATACACATCTTAACCTATTTTGGTATTAATGTGTAATTTAACTACTTGTTTTTGGACTATTTGAAGCGGTCACGGCCAATCTGTGTGGAAACACGAATATTACTTCGCCTGTTTTTGTGAGATATATTAGATTTCATGAGATGCCATCTCTTTGTAGCAGTTGATAAACAATTCATGTTCCTTGTGTAAACTTCTACACTAGATTCATACATTTCGACCCGAGCAGTAGCAACTATGGCATCCAACAAGATTCCATTCAATTTTGCTTTGATGGATGTGCATACCTCTGCATAGATATCTATGGTACTATATTTCTTTTAAGGCATTTTGTCAATAACTCATGCGCATTGTTTATACCTCTACATTTTTATTAAATTTCTTCATTCTCTAGCACAGCTGCATAGATGACTTTCTCCATTATCCATTACTCCCCGGCCAATATTTTATCACAAAACTTCGTCACACCTTTGATGCAACAGTATGATCAAAACCCAGAAATATGATTTTGTTTTGGCTGAAGAAACCTTGAGTTTAATGGTTTTTGTAATTTGATTGACAAAAATGAAGCTTTGATATCTTGACATCCGAGAGTAGGGTTGGTGTGCAAATTGGGCACATTTGACATGAAATCATGTAAAAGAGTTTTTCATAAACCTTCATAGTTTGTGAAATTTAATTATTTTCATGAATCTTGGCAAATTGCATCACTGTTCCTAGGGATTTTCAAGCAATTAACGATTCCACTTCAAAATGATAAAGATGCTCAAAATTTGTGGGTTATTAGGGATAATTTTGACTAAGAGGCTCTTAGCTCAAGGGTTTTAAATCAAAAGTTTAAAAATTGCCATGTTTAAAAATTAGGTTAATAGGGTTGCACAAGCGTGAACCTTTAGGATATTTGAGCAATGACAGGAAATCATTGGACCATACCAATGATTGATATTTGGGCTAATGTTAGGGACTAGTTGACATTCACCTGGTTCAAAGAGGTGAAGGTTGTTATGGGCTACCCTAGTTATGAGTAAGATGCGGTAATGGTTGCATAGGTAGGAACCCATCCGTTTAGATAACGGTAATCTAGGGCTATCCATTGTATCGAAAGGTTCTATCACTGGGGGCATGGAAGTGACCAATACTAGTGTTACCCGAGATTGTGAAGAAGATAGCTGACAATATCACTAAGGTCACAATGTGGTATATGTCTGGAGCTACTTCCTCCTAGGTGGACAAATTTGTTGTCGATGGTCTATAGACGCTTGAAGTCAAAATCCACTGAGTTATGGTAGGTTCACTACTTCTGGAAAGCCTTGGGGTGGTGGATGGGCCCACAGTGTAGTATGGGATGCAATGAATCCCCTTCCCAATTGTCAAATTGTATACTTGGCCTTGTAGGGTTGAGGACGAACCCGTAGTGTAGTATGGGATGCACCGAATCCTCTTCCCATTTTTCCAATGGTGCAAAAGACCAAAGGAAAGGATAGGACCCATGGTGTAGTGCACAATGCACTAATATTCTTTCTATTTGGGATGCATTATGGACATGTGTTAGCCATTGTGATGTGTTATTCGGTCATTGTGATGTGTTAATCAGACATTGTGGATGTGATGTATGTTGGAGCTCGTCACTATGTGTATGTGAAGTATGTTGGAGCTTGCCATTGTGCATGTAATGTATGTTGGAGCTCGTCACTATGTATTTGTGATGTATGTTGGAGCTCATTATTGTATATTCATGACGTATAGTGGAGTTCATCACTGTGTATATGTGATGTATGTTAAAGCTTATCATTACAATGTATTTGTGATATATGTTGGAGTCAGTCACTAATGTAAATGTGATGTGTATGAGACAATCATTATTGTACTTGTGATGTACATATGAGATAATCACCATTAAATTTATGATTTGTGTATGATCCAGTCACAGTTATACTAGTGATGTGTACAAGCTAGTTAACTTGTGTATATGGAGGTATGCTCGTGACTTACATGGTGTATGATCTTTGGGATTATGGTATGATATGCCCCTCATGAATATTATGAATGTTTGTACACTAATTTTTGGTATGGACCCAACACTTGATGGAAATTTTATTATCATTCTATTATAATTGGTTAAGTTGATAGCTTACATGTAGTTAAATAATAGTCCCATGGGTTAAAAGAGAGATCAAAGATCTCATGCAAGAGGATAGAATGAACTCCCTCTAACATTGTGGGGAAAACTATGAAGCCTTTGATTCTCACTAGGGGATATGTAGGCAGGGTCATCACAAACCCTCGAGGCTTAGGTTGTAGGTATAGAAAAGACCTTAACCTTGGGACCTTAACACTCTTTTGTGCAAGCATATAATTGGCAATAATGAATTGATGCCACCATGGAAATGGAGAAGAATTGAAGTTAACACTATTAAGCTTCATAGAAGGTGCTCAATCATTTAAGTTGGTAGATGTTGTGGAAAAAAATAAAAATAAAAAGTGTAGTGCCCGAGGGGTGGATTTTACACCTTATAGATACATGTCTATCTTTCTATATGCAGGCTTCATTTTATACAAGGTTTGATTTTTAACTTGTATACATTCAAGGTTTAATTTCTAGGGTTCAAATTTTAACCAACCTTTGTATTAACCATCCAAAAAAGATTACTTAAGATTTGCACAACCAATTTTTACATAGAGTTCCTTAATGTAAGAAAATACAAAAGCTTGAAATCATCTCATATAGTCTCTCAATTTGTGTAGGGGATAAAAGTTCACTTTGATGTGCCATGAGGAAAGCATACATTTCCATATTGATTCTAGCTAGTCCTTCTCTTAGGAGAGTGATGGCTTGATTGAGGTCTTCATTTTTCTTTGCAACAACAATGCATATGGCATCTCCTACCAAACCCAAAGACAGATTAGAGCTCAATTTTCTCACGAAAATAAGTGCTCCCTTTTGAGAGCATGATAAACACATATCTTTGCAATGACAATGCATATGGAATCTCCTACCAAACCCAAAGATAGATTAGAGCTCAATTTTCTCACGACAATAAGTGCTCCCTTTTGAGAGCATGATAAACACATATGAAAATTTTTGCTTCTATTGAAATGCACAAGACAACTGAGAGGGGGGGTGAATCAGTTGTCACCAATCACATTCACAAATCTCAAACAATTATTAACTCCACATCTACTTTAATTTGTTATTAAGTATGAGCATGGAGTGCAAATAACAGAAAGCAATATCAACACAAGAAACACCAAATTTACATGGAAAACCCAATAAGGGAAAAACCACAGTGAGGATTAACTCACAATATAAGAGTAATTGCAAAACCGATTACAAGGAGGCTTACTGCCAAAGGGCTCATTGCCTAAAATATGACTCACTTTCTGGATAGGACTAACTGTCCAACATGGAGGCTCACTGAGCTTACAAATACAAAATGATAAAGATAAGTTCGTGTTAAATGAAGAACACTTTCTCAATGCAACAGAAGATCAACCACAAACAAATATGGCACCATATTTATGTGGACAAACCCTTTGAGAAAAAACTCCACATGATAAAAGAGGGCAAGTATATTATTTATCTTCAAAAGAGAGATACACCAAAATACGCTTCTTTTTTGTTCTCCTACAACTTAGATTATTCCATACACCTTCAAATAACACAAGATGCAACTACCATATCAAGGCTCCAATTTATAGAATTTGTGGGATGCATAACCACAAATGGTAAACCAAAACAAGATGTGCAAACCACTTTCAAAAACCCATGCCCATCCTTGGAAAACTAAGATTCGTAATAATAAATTAATTAATACATGCACAAGGCTTCAACATGTGCACCTAACCCATAGCCCCTTCATCTTCTAGCATTCAAGATGCTCAGGTCACTGTTCAACTTCTAAGCAACACACCAATGAACACTTGTTTCCCTTCAAACTTGGATCCCCACTCAAGGCTCTTCACATTCCCAATGTGCATGCCTAAGAGAGTATTTTTTCTTCTAGTGATGTGTAACCTCCACCAACATTAATTTCCCTCTTGAAAATGTAATTATAATATGCCAAAATTAAATACATTTCTCACATATCCCCTAGGACATTTACCAAGAAACATGGAGATAAATAAATGACACAATTTTGTAGGTAAATTCCACCTAACCTAACATTCTCCCACATGACATTATACATTGAAATTACATCCAAGAGATACAAATAATAAATTAAGTACAATGATTAAGGCCCATGGCCTTCCTACACCAAAAGAAATTCTTTATAGTCACTAGCTTCATGAGAGAATCTACAACATTATCCAAAGTGTCAAATTTATCAATCAAGACCTTATCATTCTCAACCATATCTCACATAAGTTGATATTAAACATCAACATGCTTAGTATGAGCATGATACATAAAAAAAAAAAAAAAAATTAAAATAGCACTCTGACTGTCACATTCAATCCTTGGTGTCCTACAATCAAAACCAATATCATTACCAACTCTTTATAACCATACCACCTCCTTAGAGGCATGTGTAGCAGCCATATGCTATGCTTTAATGGCGGAAAAAGCAACTATGGGATTTCTCTTATTCATCCAACTCACTAAACCTCCAAATAAAGTAAACACATAACCACTAGTGGACCTTTGACTATCCAAGTCACCTACCCAATCTACATCAACAAACCCTTGTATGTCCAATGAATTGACCACATCATTAGTACCATGATAAGACAAACAATAATTTTAAGTACCACATAAATATTTAAACACCCTTTTAACAAAATAATAATGCTCTTTACCAAGGTTAAACATAAATCTACTTACTACCCCCACTTCTTGGGCTATATCTGATCTAGTGCAAACCATTGCATACATTAAAATACCAATGAAACTAGCATAAGGAACCTTATACATATCCTCAATATAAATATCACAGTTAGAACACATATCCAAGCTCAAATTAGTACCAACTAGAAATGGAATATTAATTGGCTTACAGTCATGCATATTAAACCTTCACAAAATTGTATCAACATACTTACTCAGACTTAACCAAAACTTTTTGTTAGCTCAATCTTTGTTTATTTCTATCCCAATAATATATTTTGTAGCCCCCAATTCCTTCATATCAAATGTGCTAGATATTTTTTCCTTGAGTTCCCTAATCATCACCTTACTATTAGCCATGAACAACATATCATCAACATTTAAGATAATGATTAAAATATGATCATCAATAACTTTAATATAAACACAATGATCCTCTTCACTCCTAAGAAATTCTAGGTTCAATACAAAAGTATCAAAATTATGGCACCACATTATGGGTGTCTATTTCAAACCATACAAAGATCTCTTCAACTTGCAAACCAATTGTTATTTTCCTTTAACAATAAAACCATTAGGTTTTCACATATAAATTTCCTCTTCAAGATCCCCATGCAAGAAAGTGATTTTAACATCCATTTTCTCTATCTAAAAATTACAAGCAATAGCAACAGATAATAGGAATCTAATAAAAGTTAATTTTGCAACAAGAGAGAAAATTTCACCAAAACAAACTCCCTCTCTCTGGGAGTAGCCCTTAGCCACTAATCTAGCCTTACATTGCTCTAACCAACCATTTGCGCCAAATTTATTTTTAAATACCCACTTGCATCCAATGGGATTCCTTCCTTTAGGAAAACTAACAAGATCTTAGGTGTCACAACTATCCAAAGCCATCATCTCCTCCTTCATGGCCTACAACCAAGACTCAATTTCCTCTGAATAGAGAGCCTCCCTAAAAGATCTAGGTTCCTCGTCATTACTCAACAAAGAAAATACACAATAGTAATTTGATGGGCTATACCTATCAACTGGATTTCATTTCCTTGTGGACTTCCTCAAGGTAGGAGTAATATGATCTAAATTTTCTTCTTATGTGTTATCATCCTCCACATCCTCTCAACTATATGAACCCCCTTCTTCTCCATCCTTAGATCCTTCTAACTTCTCTTCCACATGTGCACCTTCTTACTTCTCAATCTTTGTATCGAAGTGCACTTTCTTTGTCTTCTATTTCTCCTTTGATTGTTCTTCTCCTGAGTAAGCTCTAAATTCCCTAAAATTCACATCTTTAGTCAAGATTATTTTACAAGTTAGAGGATTCCAAAGCTTATAACCTTTTACATTATCGCCATAACCAAAAAAGATGCATTTTTTTGCTTTTGGATCTAATTTAGATCACTTCTCTTGAGTAACATGAACAAAATCCTCACAACCAAAGACCCTTAAGTGTGAAACAGAAGGCTTTCTACATATCCACACTTCATAAGGAGTTTTATCAACAAGAGATGAACAAGGAGATCTATTAATTAAATATAAATTAATACCAAAACCTTCTCCCCAAAAAAATTTATCAAGCTTAGCACTACTTAAGGAGATCTATTAATTAAATAGAAAGTAGTAATATCGAGATTTACCCAAAGAGTCAACATTCACTGGCCCGCATACATTTGAATAAATGATTTGTAATAATTGTTAGAAATATGTGCCTCAATCCCACAGGCTGAAACCTCTAAGAGAGCCAAGTCAGTGTGACATGCTTGGTGTATGGTCGACTAGTAGTTGAAACTTTGGTGAACAGCTCTGGTCACTGTGACCTTGCTTTAGTCATGTCGAATGTATCTATCATTGTGACATTATGATCCCTGTGACAATTTATATCTCACTCTGCCCGAGTTGATCTCTTGCCGACAGGTCAGTGTCAAGTGGTGGTTGGGGAGACTCATGGCAATTGGAGTCTTTGGGGTAACACGGAGGCTTCACTATGAACTCTCAATGATGAAGGAAAGTCTCGTCAACAGTATACACTCGGAGTAACATATGGTGGCTCGATATGAAGTCTTACCGATATGAATATCTTTGGCTGACAGGCCACTCCTATCAGATATCGGGGAGACTCTGGGCGACAAGCGAAGGAATCGGGGTAACACTAAGGGTTCGCTAAGAACTCTTAGCAATGGAGAGAAGTCTTGCTGACTGTTGTTTGGTGCTCGGTATGACTTAAGACTTTGGAGTAACATCTCAGCGATAGCGATAAGTCTTGGCAATAGATGAATACTTCGGGATAACTTGTGAACCTCAGTATGATCTCCTGGCGAAAGTGATAAGTCTTGCCAACTGTTGAATGTTTTGGTATAACATAAAGGCTCAGTATGATCTCTCAGCGAAAGTGATAAGCATTGGCGATAGCAATACAAGTGATGATCATCGATATGAAGTCTTAGCAATAGCTCTTTGGACTTAGTGTAACATCTTGCCGATAGTATGGACTCTTGGCGATATCGAATGTTGACTACGTGGCATTAGGGAGACACGGTTAGTGTCTCACCGACATGCCAACATAGGGTGAACGCTTTGACCGAGTGAAGACTATCCTATGTGGCTTGTATTCGACCAATCAGAAAAGCCGAATGGGAACTGCTAGTAGTTGGACTATTGCGGCCATTACTGAAAGGAAGTTCGACAGATAGGGGCAACATGGATATATGCTGAAGTTGCAGATGTTGTTCAGTTCGATGTTTAGTTGAATGGATGGATGAATAGTTCGGTGTATGGTCAGTGTGAATTCAATTCTGAGAAGACTATAACTTGAATATTTTGTACAAGGTTGATCATGGTGAATGCTGCTGTAAATTTGACATCAGAAAGATAAGTTTGATCTCTGTATATAATCTCCATTACTATAATATAAAGTGACTTCTCTTGGTGTGTTGGGTTTTTCTCCCGTAAGGGTTTTCCCACATAAATCTAGTGTTCATATGTGCATGTCTAATCTGTTTTTGTTATCTCTTTCAAGTGCATCTTAATTGGACTATAATTGTAAAATTTAAAAGTATCTTTGCATTCTTCCCTAAGGTTTTGACGTTAGGAGAGTTGCTTCTGGACTTAGCTTTCCTTACAAGTGGTATAAGAGCCTGGCCAGTTGTGTTATCCTTGTGGGTACATTGGGTTTTTTGTGTCAATTTTTTGTTCAGTGGGAGTCTTGTAAAAGTTTGTCAAATTCGAATTACAGATTGAGATGGCTAGCACATCAAGAAAGATTGAAATAGAGAAATTCAATTTGGCAGCAATTTTGAGTTGTGAAAACTCAAAATGGAAGATTTGTTGGTTGATCATGATATGTGGATTGCTGTGTCTAGAACGAAGCCTATAGACATGAAGCAAGAATATTGGGACCTTGCAAATAGAAAGTCTAAGGGGCTGATAAGGCTCTGTTTGGCAGACTCTGTTCTTCTGAATGTTCATGAAGAGAAGACTGCATCTTCCTTGTGGAAAAGACTGGCATCAATTTATTAGGGCAAGTCCTTAGTGAATAAATTGTTCTTGAGGAAGAAGTACTCTTTGAGAATGCAGGAGGGAGGATCTATTACTGATCACTTGAATTCTTTCAACATGTTGATTGCTCAGTTAACATCTATTGGTGTGAAGATTGAAGATGAAGATCGATGTATTCTCTTATTGTATTCTTTGCCAGATTCTTGGGATCACCTGGTGATTGCTATTGGGAGTACAACATCCAATTTCAAGATGGAAGATGTTGTTGCTTCTTTGTTATTAGAAGAGATGAGAAGGAAATCTTCTGAGATGGCGAAGGAGGCCCTTGCTATTAGAGGAAGGTCGAAAGAGAAAGACAAGAAGAAGGACAATAAGTCCAAATTGAAATCAGAGGGGAGATCAAAGTCTCCTAGCAAGAATTCCAAGGTGAAGTGTTGGAACTGTGGGCAACCTGGTCATGTCCGAAAGGATTGTAAAGAGGAGAAGAAGAAGAAGTATTCTTTCGACAATGATTCTTCTAAGAGTGATGCAGACGCCTTCATTGCAGCCTTGGCTACATAGGCATCAGATGATGTCTAGCTGATTGACTCTGGAGCATCTTTCCACATGACATCTCACAGAGACTGGTTCACGAAGTATGAAAAATATGATGGTGGAAAGGTGTATTTGGCAAGTGATTCTTCATTGGAAATAGTTGGTCATGGAAGAGTCAAAATTCAATTCCTTGATGGAATAGTGAAGGGAATTAATAATGTAATGCATATACCAGGTCTGGCTCGAAACTTACTTTCTGTTAGTATGTTGAATGATATTGGAGTGCAAGTCACATTCTCTGGAAATGGATGCAAGATTACTAGAGGCTCTATGGTGCTAGCAAGAGGTGCTCATGTTGGTACCTTGTACAAGCTGGATGCACATGCTGTTCAATGTAACAGTGTCTCTGAAAAGTCACAGAAAGCTACTCATGGAGGAAAAGAGGGAAATGTTTATAATTGTGTAAACTCTATGGAAGTTAAATTTCGAGCAGAAAAGACTATGCTCTGGCATCATAGGCTAGGCCACATTGGAGAGAAAGGATTAAAAACCTTGAAGAATAAAAACCTGGTTGAGGGGCTCGAAGATTGTAACCTCAAATTTGAATTATGTGAACATTGTATATATGGTAAACAACATCATGTTTCATTTTATTCTAGTCCTCACAAATCTTTTGGTTTGCTTGATTATATACATTCTGATGTATTTGGTCCAGTGAATGTTCCTTCTTTGTCTAAGTCAAGGTACTAAGTATCGTTCATTGATGATTATTCGAGAAGAACATTTATTTATTTCTTGAAAAGTAAATCAGAAGTGTTCAGTCGGTTTAAGGAATTTAAGAACCTTGTAGAAAATCAGACTGGAAGAAAAATAAAATGTTTAAGGACTGATAATGGCAGTGAATTTTGTTCTGATGATTTTGAGAGGTATTGTAAAGACCATGGGATTAAAAGACATAATACTACACCTTATACTCCACAGCAAAATGGAGTTGCTAAAAGGTTCAATAGGACAGTGATGGAGAGAGTCGAAGTATGTTGAGTAGTGTTGGCTTGGAGGAGAAGTTATGGGCTAAGGCAGTTGCTTACAACATGTTACCGATAAATCATTCTCCAAATTTTGTTCTTGTTGAGAAAACACCTTTAAGCGTGGTCAGTAAGAAGCCCTCTTTAAGACATATTCGAGTTTTTGGTGTGAAGCATATGCTCATGTGTCAGTATGAGAAAAGATTTAAGTTGGAGAACAAGGCATTAAATGTATTTTTATTGGCTTATAGTGTTGGTATAAAAGGATACAAGCTTTGGAATCCGATACGGAGAAGGTTTTGTATAGTAGAAGTGTTATCTTTCATGAGCTTAAGTCTTCAACCTTGGATCTGCAGTCAAGACAAAATCTGAAAACAAAAAGGATGTAGTTGAAGTTCCTCCGACACCAGATAAAGAGGAATTGAAAATTCAAAATGTACCTAAAACTAAGGAGAGCTCAAGTAGTTCTGAAAGTTCTGAAGAAGAAGAAGAACCTCAACCTCAGCAATTGAGGAGGTCAACTTGTGAAAGAAAGCAACTTGATAGGTATGGGTTTTCTTTGATAGATTCTACTTGTGCCTATGCTTTAATTTCTAGCACTGATGAACCTAGGACTATGAAAGAGGCATTTAGAATGTCTAATTCAAACTCTTGGTTGGAAGCCATGAATGATGAAATGGCATCATTAGAAAAGAATAAGACTTGGAGTTTGGTGCCATTGCCTAAAGGCAGAAAAGTTGTGGGCTGCAAATGGGTATTTAAGAAGAAGATAGGTCTGGATGGCAGTGTGGAAAAGTACAAGGTGAGATTGGTTGCGAAAGGTTATTCCTAGGTAGAGGGAATTGATTATGGGGAAATTTTTTCTCCTGTAGCTAAGCTGACATCTATCAAATTTCTTTTTTCACTTGCAGTAGCATATGACTTATAAATCGAACAGATGGATGTGAAGACAATATTTCTTCATGGTGATCTTGAAGAAGAGATTTATATTTCCCAGCCTGAGCATTTTGTGGAGAAAGGTAAAGAGAAATTTGTTTGCAAGTTAAAAAAGTCTTTGTATGGGTTAAAGCAGTCACCTAGAATGTGGTACCAAAAATTTGATACGTTTGTCTTGTCTTTGGGATTTGTAAGATCAAAATCTGATCATTGTGTGTATTACAAAGATGAAAGTGATCAAGTTCTTATTATTGCTCTCTATGTTGATGATATGTTGTTCATAGGCAATAGTAAGTTGATAATTTTTGATCTTAAGTCTCAGTTGTCTACTAAGTTTGAAATGAAAGATCTTGGTGCAGCAAGGTATATTTTGCGGATGGAGATAACTAGGGACAAGAATAGTAGAAAACTTTGGCTTAGTCAGAGTAAGTATATCAAGACTATTCTAGAGAGATTTTGCATGAATGATTGCAAGCAGCTAGTTGTTACAGTTTTGCATGGAATGAAGCTATCTGTTGAAGATTGTCCAAAATCTCCTGCTGAGATGGAGGACATGACTAGTGTACCCTATGCTAGTGTGGTTGGCAGTCTTATGTATGCAATGGTTTGTACGAGGCCAGACATTTCCCAAGTAGTGGGAGTACTTAGTCAGTTTATGGCTAATCCTGGAAGGACACATTGGGATGCAGAGAAAAGAGTATTCAGATATTTGAAGGGCACTTCAGAATATGCTTTGTGTTACCATGGGAACTTGGTTGAATCACAGAGGACTCTCAGCATTTGAGGCTATGTGGATTCTGAGGGACATTGATAGCAGAACATCCACCAGTGGATATACTTTCATGTTGAATGGTGGTGCAATGAGTTTGATGAGTAAGTGGCAGGCTGTAGTCGCTTTGTCCACTACAAAGGTTGAATACATGGCAACTACACATGCTTGTAAATGCTACGCCTAAACTTGGATTCTAAGTCTAAAATGTGATTGGAGTACTTTATAGTCCTCATCATTCTCAACCTCTATTTGAAACACCCCTTTAGAGTGAGGTATGTTAGGGTAGCCCTCCACTCTCAACTCTCTGTGACCTGGAGCCTTGACGTGGTTGGTCCCCCTCTATTACATTTTTGGTGAACCTGACATGAACCATTTTGGCTTCGTCTTACAATACTGAAAGTTCCTTTCCTCATCTCCTAGGAGCATTTTAGGTGTGATTGTTTTGGGGCCTCTCACCTCGCAACCCAACCTACGACCCCTAGTAAGCGTAGTTGGAAGGTTTCGTAAGTGTTGCGTAATGAAGCCTTAATTGGGTCACTATCTTATTTTACAACCTTTTGGGGGCTTTGTGAAAGTACCATTTAGTGTGTGTGATGGCCTCTTTTCTGCATCAACCTATCCCCTTTGTACAACCTGTGAGTAGTAGTCCAGGTATAACCTTCACCTCGCAGGATTTGTTGATGGGCTTTAATAGGGAACCATCTCCTCCCTACATCCCTGTGCGAATCAACGAAAATGTTGTAGCAGGTGTTCTCGTTGACCCAACGTCTCAGGTGAACATTATAACTGAGGAGATCATGCTAATTAACTTTCTACATAAAGATGGGAATGATGCACCTGTGAGCACCATTCACACACACAATGGACTTTCCATACCTCCTCTTGGTAGTATTGTTTTGTCAGTTCTTGTTGGACCTAAATCTGTAAATATTTTGTTCGATATAATCCCAAGGTTTGAACTCTTTAGAGTGAAGTTGGGTATCCCCTAGTTAGTAGCTATGAACACAATTCCCTTGGTTGTGCATAAGTGTTTGAAATTCATGCATGAGGGTTTCGTACATGTGATCCACGACACTGGCTATAGATCGCCAGTTGAATGTGGTAGTTATTCCTTAGATTACTTTTGGCCTACACCTATTGGTCCTCTTCTGCCTAGGAAGGACCTCTTGTACTAGACTTATCAAAAGTACAAGAAAGGGTGCTTAACGCCGAGAGTGAGATACCCTCCATCGCCTTATGTTGTTTCATATAGGGCTTGCTTAAAAGTTGATAGTGATGCCACCATGGCTCAAAGGAAAGAAGAAGGGAAGCTCTCTCAGGGCCCCTCCTCTTCCTCTCCTATTGTCCAGCCTGATGCTTCCTCTCGTCCTATTGTGGCACCATCAGATTATGTTTCATGTTTGTGAGAGTATCCTATGGTGCCCACTTGGCGAAAGTCCAAGCGTCCCATGTTTGAGCTTCTTGTTCTGCCCACAAAGCCTAGGGCCATTCAATATGGTAGAAGGAAAGGTCCTTGAGGGGAATCCTCTATGTCCCGGCCTCCATGGCCTCCTACCGCTCCCACTCCAAAAGCAGTAAACATGAAGAGGCCCATTGGTGAGGCACTAAAGCCAACTCCCCCCGTTGTTTCTCAACCTACTCCTCCTACTCCTGTCTAAGAGCCAGTCCCTCAGCTGGAAACAGCTGTGGTGGACACTCCCATGGCTGACCAAGAGTCCTCTTCTCCTTCACAACCTCTAGTTTCTAGCTTGAAGAGTTGCAAAAACCACCTTTCGCATGAGCACAAGCGTCAGAAAAAGGCTCTCGCATTTGAGCAGACCACCTTGTAGAGGAAGGAAGGGGAGATGACTGCCCCTACTTCAGGGTTTCCTATTGCATCCTCCTTTCTCCTCCCCTCTGCTTCCATTCAACCAAGCTTTGTATTGCTTACATCTCTTGTTGTGAGTTCACCTGACCCCAAAAAGATGTAGGTGTTCCTCGCTCCTTTGGTTGAGCCACCCTTGTTGATGTCCCTTCCGGACGTCCCGTCTTTCCCGAAACCCATGGATATGCCAAATACTTCAATGGTGTCTACTTTGGTTTCTCCTCCTCTTTCTTTGTGCCTCTTGCCTCGTCTCAAGGGAGTTCTCATCCCCTGATGAAGTAGAAGATGGAGGATGGCCCTTCCAATGATGGAAGGTTTAAGAGGAGCCCACCCTCTCAGAAGGGTGGTCCTGCGTTGGCTTGTTCTATCTTAGTGATGGAACCAACCCCCACTTCCCGTGAGTTCATCTCCGCTTATGAGTCACTCGGTGAGCCTAGCGGTGGATCTTGGGCACAACCCTCTTTATTCATTGAGGTATAACATGGCACTCCTGTAAAGTGCATGTTTAACTCTCTAGATGAAGTTTCAGCCTTGTTAGCGATCTTCGCAAAATCGCGGACCATAGCCCCATAAGAGCCTCATGGAGAAGACCTTGCATGGCCTTCTTCCTTAGCCCTTGTTGCGGGAGGATCAAAAGCTCCTCCCTTAATATTCCACCACTGCAGGCTCATCCTCCTTCCCCTTATGATGACCTAGAGTGGGAAGCGGACGACCTCTTGGTCAATGAGTGTTAGGGGGAGACCTTTCCTTTATCTTTAGGTTAGAAGTGTGTGTGTTGTGATGTGTTCCCTCATACTTGTGCTATGTGTTCCTGGACGACTCTTGTCACCCTTGTTGGTGCTTAGATACAAGAGTGGGTTTTGTGTTATAAACCTTCTTCTATTTGTATCATCATTCTTCCTCTATTATGTGTTTTTATTTTTGACAAATTGGGGACAATGCAAAGCGTTGGGGGCATTTAGGCTTCCCTTCCATGTTGACCCAATTTTTTATTTTTACTTTGTCTTCTCGTGCATTCTTCACATGGTCTAATATAGTAGGGGGTTGATGATAGTTCATTTATATACTACTATTATACTTACATATATTTATGAGAAGTTCTGACCCTGAAATATCAGATCACCCGTGTGCCCTCTGTTTATGTTTATTTCTTTTTCATTTGTTTCCTTTCCTTTTTCTCTTACATTGAGTTGTCTCTCTCATGTGTGACCGCCATTTCTATGAAACTACGATTTTCAAAAAATGCATTCATTGCCAATGAATATTTTCTCGAAAATCCTCGTGAACATTTCTTTTTCAAAACCACATTCACAACTAGGACCCCTAACGGAACGTGTTCCCTTCATCATGGGTTCGCAAAGAAAGAAATTGAAAATTTTCCTCCGAGGTGGAAACAATTTTGGCCTTCCCCTCGCAAGGGATAATTTTCTTCCTTTCAAATTCCTTGATGAAGTGAACATATTTCAAAAGGATTCGTTGATGATGAATCAATTTGAGAAAAACTCTCTTTTTGTACTTTCAAATAGGGCATCCCTTGGGTGGACCCTCTTCTTACGCTGGGTTCCCGAGGGACCCCTCTGAAAGCCTTCCAATTTGTTGACGGTATGCATGACTGTCCACTTTTATTTCTTGTGTGACCACTTTATTTTGGACATGATTTATCTGTGGGTAAACATGTTGCTTTTCAAGTACACCTATGAAGCCGCTTTCCAATTGACTCTACATAGTCTCCTCCTTTGGGCTTCCTCCATTAAAGAGATCTTGGGGGATGCCTCCTTGCAGGTTTGTGGGCCTGTAAGGCACTTTCATCTAAGTTTCCTTCATGTGAGAGATCTTGGGGGATACCTTCTTGCAGGTCTACAGGCCTGTAAGGCGCATACTTCATGGGGCTTCCTTCATGTGAGAGATCTTAGAGGTTGCCTCCTTGCAGGTCTGGGGGACTGTGAGATGCTTTCATTCTGCTGGATTTGTCCATCGTTGGTCCAAGGGCCTTCAGTGTACTTTGTGCAACTTCATAGTTCTATGGGCTATGGAGTCTTTTGTTCCAACCTATGCTTTCGAGCTCGCTAGATCGTGATCTACTTCCTCGATGGTTTAGGCATACATCTCTAACCTTATTAACTCTTTGATCTACTTTACCGAAGCACTCATCAGTACTCATGCTCGCTAAAGTGGGGGCAAAATGTATAGGAGCAAAATTTCACCCCTTACACAAATTTTCCTTTCACATACTCTCACCTTAGAAAATAAAATCTAAAGACGAAATTCCACCACCCAACTACCTTCCTTCCACTTGGCATCTGTCTCTTGTGTCGGTGAGGGAATATTTGTTAGGGACACACAAACGATGTGTAGAAATCCATGTGGAGCACTTACATCCCTGACAGATTCCCACATCTGAAGTTGGCAGAGGTGTTACACTTCCAATTGGGGTCAATTTGTAATGTCCCTCTTCAACCAACCGACCTCGAAAATGGCAGATTCTCCCATCCCACCTTCTAAAACACTCTTCTTTCATGCATTCCATTTCTTCACAATCTCTCTAAGCAACAGATTGGTATTCTCTTCACTCTTAAGCATCACTTCAACACTCCATTGCAATAATTATACTCCATCAACTCTGCAAAGCAAGTATGAAGCAAGTCATACAACATGGGCTTGGAGTCTTGCGAGACCTCCTTCCATCATAGTCGAGGTTGTGGTGACCTTGCCAAGTCTGCTTTCTCCTCCACTGGTTGGTGAGCTTTTGGGTGGAGGTGGTAACATTTTGCTCCTCTTCTTTGTGATTTGGTTGAGTAGCACTTTACTATTTTGTGGTGTTTATTGCATCTTCTACTTTCTTTACTTCTTTATCACATATTTCTCTCTCGTTGCTATTTGGCTATTCGTGGAGGTGGAAACACCAAAATGGGGGTCTAACTAAGGCAAACCCCTATATAGCTCCCCAACAATTTTCCCCTCTTTCTTGTGTGTAGGTGAATGTGCATTTGGAGCAAGCTGGTGAACTGGCGCCTTGGTGAGATCATTTTCAAATTACTTTAGCCTTCATCTATCTACTTTATCATTTTTGTTTGTACTTTTCATAAGTTTTGTTTTGCTCATTCAAGAATAGTTAGCTAGGTTGTTAGTTCATTTTTTAGTAGTTTTTATTGTACTTTTTGTCCTCTGGCCGTACGAATGCAAGCATGCCTAAGAGACGCTAGCGTGTCGCGTTGTCATCCCAAAACCATGCTTTCGTCCTCAAACAGAGAGTTGTCTGAGGTACAATATTGACTCTGGAAACCAGCTTGCCTAGCCTAAACTTGGATTCTGAGTCCGAAGAGTGATTGAAGTACTTTATAGTCCTCATCATTCTCAACCTCTATTCGAAACACCCCTTTAGAGTGAGGTAAGTTAGGTCAGCCCTCCGCTCTTGGCTCTCTATGACCTGGAGCCTTGATGTGGTTGGTCCCCCTCTCTTATAGCTACAATTTTTGGGATATTTCAATTAATGTATCATTACACCTTAAATTTAATTATTCCCAAAGCAAGTAGTAAAACAAATTAAATTACTTTGTCATCACCCTCTTTAAACTACCTATGTTAGGATGCACTTCATTATTGAGAAGCACGTAACATTAATAGCATCCAAACACATAAGGTGGTTGAAAAATTAAATGATCAATAAGCTCCTTTTGGGAGTTAGAATATGATTGTATATAGCCATTATGGTCTCTTCTAAAAAACCCAGGTTTGCTAAATAGTCAATAGTCAAATTTCGATGTTGTTGACAATGAGAGGATTTTATTTTTGTAAAATGTGTTTTTAGGCCTTAGACCTCCTCTAAATAAGGTTAAAATACCAATTTGGGGTTGAACCTTTATCAAGCGCATCAATTGCCATCAACAAATCTTCTAGTAACAATTTTTTTAAATTATGAGCTTTTGTTGCACCTGATTTGACTAGCAATGCCTCCCATTTTGCTTCATTATTAATTTTTCTTCAAAATAAAAGTGAGCCACCATGCTAAAACTTCCCACTTGAATCTCACAACATTACTCCTCTAGCCAAACCCACATTACTTTTGACACCTCATCAAAACTCATTTTTACAAATCCTTTTGGAAAAGGGCATCAATAATCTTCTTTCTTGCATATTTTTGAGTTTTCAAGCATATACACAAATGCACACACAAAGTAGTAATTTTTGAGAGATAAATTGAATTATATATGATATATTTTGATATGTATGGGATGATAAATTGAGATTAGATGTAGGATATATATACTTTCACCGATATATACATATATATTCTTTAGGTTCATCACTGGGTATATATAGTGACTTCACCACGTGTCAAGCTCTCAAAGATTTCTCACAAATGGTAAAAACCCTAGCTTACTTAAGCACAATAAACTAAGGGCGTTTTTGATAGAACAATAAATAATAGTCCCGTAAATTAGACGCACAGACCATATGGTATGGATTGTTACGCATTTAGCTTTTAAACTTAGCCACCAACTTTTTAAGGTTACATTTAGATTATTAGGTATGTTGAACCAAGTCCCAGAGGATTTCTTACTGTAAGAATTCAATCGAATTTATTGAAATGTTGTCAAGGAAATATTTGTTATTATTACCACGCTGAAGGAGATTGCATGATTCTTTATTGAGATTCTATGTTTGATAAACAGTGAGGGGTTTGAGCAGACGAAATGGCAGATCGGCTGACAAGGATTGCTATTGTTAGCTCGGACCGCTGCAAGCCCAAGAAATGCAGGCAGGAGTGTAAAAAGAGCTGCCCTGTTGTCAAAACAGGTTTGCATCCTTGTTTCACTCTTGTTTTAATTCAATGAACTGTGTATCAAAAGTCTAGATTAATTGTGGTGCTTAGTTATTTTGAATGTCTGCACATAAAGATTCTAGCTGCATTATCTAGAAAGAAAAATAATTCAACAGGGTATTGTTTTGTAATTCGTAAATTAATCTTTGGCACAGAGTAATGACAAAAGTGTATCTCTTCCCTCAATTCAGATTAGATGTGCACCTGAATTCTAATAGATTTCTGCATGTTTAAAATAATTTAGTTGCTTTATCGAAAATGGAAAATAATTTAAAATAATATTGTTTACACCGTTTGGCTTCTAGTATTAATTTCTAAGTTGTTGCTCTTAAGGAGCTAACTATTGCGTTGCTCGTAATGAGTTAAGTATTTGTATCAGTTGGCTCAGATGCTTGTTTGAATTATATTTTTAGATTGTCAGAAAAAGAATAAAAAATAATCTGTAATTTGACTTTTGGCTTAGAAGTTAGATGTAATGACATAGGGATAACTCTTCTCCCATTTCACTTTTGACTCTCACCTAGCCTCTTTGAATACTGCACCTCATGGATGCATTGTTTTACTTAAGTTCCAACACATTTTCATCTTTTTTTCTAGGGATCCATTGGGGCTCAATTTAAAACCTCCAATGCTTTGATAACTTAAGGTTGTGCATTGACGAGGATCTAATCCATTTGTTCCCTGATAGAGTTAGCTAATTGTGGTGATGTTTTGCCTTCACACTGATATTTGTGGATCAGTTTTCTACAAAGCTAAGTAGAACTTTTACACAACAATGGCTTATAGTTAACATAACTAGAAGTTGCTCCATTGGGTGGAAACATTGTTGAATAGTATGTCATATTACTATGGATGGAAGTTATGATTGAGATGTTTGTTTTGTTTCTTTTAGTTTTCCCTGGTCAGACAAATTTTTTTTGAAAACTGAAACTATTTATTTCGGATTGTTGGAGTTTTAGCAGAGGATGCGGTGATGTTTTTTGTTTTTTGAAGTGTTCCTCATTTACTCTTGAAGGGAGAGGAGACCCTTGTAGGGTTCTTTCTTCAATTTCTCAAGGAAAAGGCAATTTAGTATCACTTCTGCAGTCATTAAAGGTCTTCTCTTCTTTCATGAAAGAAAAGTCCTAGTAAAATATGCAACATGTCTCTAAGTGATCCTCAATCTTAAATTGCCACATTGTATTCATTTTCCGTTCACATGAAATTCATTTAGGTAGTTAGTCGTTCACATGAAATTCATTTGCATCATAAATCATTTGCATCATCAAAGCATTAAAGTATTCACGTTGCAATACATATTCATTCATCATATTTTCCATCAGTATATACAAAGCATATTAATACCTTCAAAAACAATAACATCTTAATGTATATTTCAGTATTTCATTCACCTATTGAACATATTAAAGTCCTGATTTACATTTATCATCATTTTTACTCATGAAGGTAAAAGTAACCTAGTAACTAAGAAACAGGGTGTAATAAATGATACTGTCTCTTCACATACTTTACATCAGTGTTCTTTGGAGGTGTGTCCCAAGGAGCTAGATGCCTGTCTTGGATATTTAGAATGTATTGGGTACAGGCAGATAGGGACAGGATGTTGTCGCACCACCCACCCCATTTTGTTTTACAAAACTGCTAAAACCTCCTTTTGTTTGGCTAAAATTAGAGACACCCAAGCTTCTCCCCATGCCTACAACTTTTAAATGGAAAAAAAAAAAACATTCCATTTAAAAAAACATGGACAGCTTCTTGTGAGCTTATTGTGATTAAGATCAACCCATCTTAGGCGGAGGGAGGAAAATGTCTACATAGACATCCATGTTTAGCTTTTATATATTAACAAAGTTAAAATTGTTGGAATAGTATTGTAATACACTATAATGTCATTGTATAAATGTTAATAATAATAATAACATATTATTAACATAGGTAGTTTGGTAGTTGGTCAAGTTTTCATGGCCTAGTTAGTTATACTTATAAAATTGGCTTTCCTTTGTCTATATTGCATTTTTCCTTGAACATAATTGCTCATTGCTTCCCAATTCCATTAAGGTATTGCAACATATTTGATTGTGTGCTTGTCAGTGAAGTAGTCATTACATGAAAGCATGAAGCTAAGTAGAAGGTGGTTATGAAGCTATGCCCATGGTCGAAGAAGCCAACAAAAGTGACAATAAGCAAAACATTGCCCATACAAGAGAGAAAATCATTGTGGAGTACCCTAAGGACTTCATCGCGATGCATAGGTTGAAAGCATGAAGATTAACAGTGCTAGCTTGAGTCATGGTGTCTTTCAAGTGTTGTGCCCACAATATGCATGTTTGTGAAGGGGATTCACATTAAAGAGCAAGCCTGCATAAAAAAATAACACCTCGATCGTTGATTGCTTGTTCATCTGCTATCAACATAGAAGCAGAAAGGTAGGGAAGATTTGTTAGTGTGAGAACAAAGGCAGCAAAAGCACCAAAAGAAAAGCCATCCAATTTCTCTATTGATTTGTCCATTCTTTCTTGTCACTTAGCAACAATGTTTGACAGAGAACAATTTGTGTGGGTGTTTCACTATTAGAAAAGGCCACGTGGGATTCATTGTCAAGCCTTGCACATTTTGCCATGTATTAAAAAAAATGCTGCATAGGATTCATTGTTATGCTTCTTCTAGCCAGTGAAGAATTTAGGTTTAAGAAAAGTTCTATTTATTTTATTTAATCTTGCTTTTCTAAAGTTTGAAATAAATTTGATATTTCAAGAAATTAGAGCATTTAGGTTAGAAAAGAGCTAAAAAAGTTATATATTCTTAATTCTTTTTCTATCCT
Source organism: Sequoia sempervirens (assembly GCA_007258455.2). Taxonomy (NCBI): domain Eukaryota; kingdom Viridiplantae; phylum Streptophyta; class Pinopsida; order Cupressales; family Cupressaceae; genus Sequoia; species Sequoia sempervirens. Next base: position 61,058,875 of record VDFB02179234.1, read on the forward strand.
AAAGTTAAATTAAAAAAGTGCATATTTATATAGTTTAGAAAAATTATATTAATTATTTTTTTGCACTTTAAAGCTATTCTTTATTAGAGCAATAACAATAAAAATTGTAAAAATGCTAACCACTTTTTTGTTACATTTTGTAACAATCAAGTAGCATTTTGTATAAATGGTGCTTTTGTTTGCATTTACAGTAAAGCCGTCATGTTGAATTATTGGATCTAACACCTGATAAATCTGCAATAATGACATCTGTGGCATTGATTGTATAAATTGATGGGGAGAAATAAGGGTGCAAAAATTACCTATCTTTTGGTGAGATAAGGGCCCCTCTCATTAAAAAAAAGGTCCTCAAATGCTTAGAAAATAATGCTTTTGCATTATCAATTGTTGAGAGGTGATAATTATTCAGCTTGGAAAACCAAGGTCCAAACTCAACTCAAGTTTGAAGAACTGTAGGATTTTGTTTCTTGAAGAGTTACTAAACTAACACAAGTTGGAGATGATCAAAGAAAGTTCGATAAGGCCAATAAGAAGGAAAAATTGTTAATTTTGTTCTATGTTTCAAATGTGGTTCAACACCACATCAGAACAACAACAGCAGTTTGGGATTTGCCTAAAAATTGTCTATGAACCAAAAAAATCAAAATTAGATCTTGCATTTATAGCATTGGATACACTTCTTGGAAATGCAAAATGATGAAAAATTGGAGATGAAAGGGTTAGAATTGAGGACATCATTACAAGTGTTACAGGAGACTATGTTAGATGGCTCTCTTGTACCCATCGTCTTGAGAGCACTACCTCCTACCTTTAGTTTGTTTGTCACATGTTTCAATGTGGCTAGTAGAAAGCCATCATTTGAGGAGTTGGTGAATTTGCTTCAACCAAAAGAAGCAACTCATGATGAGACCTCAATCTCCCTAGACAATTAGCTCCTTGCATCTCAGTAGAAGGGAAAGAAACTTGAATGTTGGTGTGGTCCATTTGGTTCATCAAAATTCAAACAAGACAATTCATTTGCATGGAAAAAGAAGTGTCTCATATGTGGGAAGAAGGGGTACAATCTCCAAGAATTTTGGTAGAATTCCTTTGCCAATAATGAATGTAGCTAGTAAAAGCTGTAGTAGAAATCTTAGGAAACAAGAAGAAGATTCCTTTTTGGCAAAAAAGGGCACAACAAGCAACATGGGGATGTTGCTTCAAAAGATGTGTCTAATGAAGATCTTTTATATGTTGTAGAGACTCAAGCCTCCACTTTTGAAAGTCTTGTTTGGTATGTTGGTTTTGGTGCATCTAGGCATATAACAAGAGAATAAGAGTGGTTCTATAACCTCACCCCTACAATTTCCTATGGGTAAGTTTCACTTGGTGATGATACTTTCTATGAAGTGTAATGCATTGGAGATGTTTCCTTACCACTCAAGCCTCACAAATGTCAACTTACGTAGGTTATTTATGTTCCAAGGCTCACAAAGAACCTCATATTAGTAAGTAAATTACTAGAGTACAATTTGAAAGTCGAATTTGATAGATATACTAGTGAGATACTATGGCTCACTCGAGACAAGACTCGCAATGGTGAAGTTGTTGGTTGAGCCTTAGGGGTCAGTAAAATGTTTCAATTGGTTGATGTCATCCATGAAGACAAGGCCCTTGTAAAAATAAATTCATCCACTACTTTGTGGGAGAAAAGATTTGATCATCTCAGTTTGGTGTATCTTCACTCATTGAGCAAATGAGATATGGTGTGAGGACTTCCTCCCATGAAGAAAGCAAAAGTTCTTTGTTCGAATTGTCTTGTCAGCAAACAACATCAGGCTCCTTTTCTTGTTGTAGAAAATAAGCTTTTGGTGCTCTAGATTTGGTACATACTAATTAGTGTGGACCCATTACACCTAGTCATAATCATGCCCAATATTTTCAGCTTTTTGAGGATGATATCAAAAAAATGTAGGTCTATTGCTTGACTAGCAAAGATCAAGCATTTGAAAAATTCTAACAATTTTGAGCCCTTGTAGAAATGTTAGTTATTCTTAAGGTCATCCACTCAAATCAAGGGGGTGGTTTCACTAGGAAGGAGTTTTCTAACTACTTTCAACAACATGGAATCAAAGGACAGTTGACCAAAACAGATACACCTCAACAAAATGGTGTTGTAGAGAGGTACCATTATGGAAACAGTGCGATACATGTTGAAGGATGTAGATCTAGTTCATGTATTATGGGTTGAAGCGTTCATACAACTATGTACTTGTTGAATTGAGCACTCATGAAAGTGCTTGAAAACATCATTCTTAATGAACCTTGATTGGGAACAAGCCCCCAATTTCACCTTTGAGAGTGTTTAGGTTTATAGCTTTCATGCACATTCCAAAGGTGCAAATTTGCAAAATAAAATGTGGATACCTTTTAGAGTTGAAGGGCTACTGGTTTTTGGATCTAGCTACAAAGAAGTTGCACATCATTAGGGGTATTATTTTTGATAAGGAAAAAGGTTGCAATATATTTTCCTCACTAGCATGTGTAAGCCATCAAACACCAAAAATTATTGAGATTGAACACGAGGAACTTGATGATATTCATCGTGTAGAAGAATCTCGAGAAGAGTTTTTGTTTCCAATGGAACAATTTCCACCTCAATCTTCATTTCTTGTGCACAAAATACCTAAGTGAATGTTATACCACCATGAAAGGTGCAAAGGTAAATATGATGAAGTAGGCTCTTGAGTCACAACCTTCGGAAGATGGTGTGGATGCAAAATATCAAGCATTGATGAAGCATATCACTTGAGAACTTGTTGATCTTCCACCAGGGAAGAAAGCTATTAGGTGCAAATGGGTCTTCAAAATCAAATACAAAGTTGGTGGTAGCATCAACAAGTACAAAGATTGACTTGTGGCTAAGGGCTATGCTTAGAAATAAGGCTTTGACTATGAAGAATTTTTTCTCCCATCACAAAGATCAAGACTATTAAAACGGTTTTAGGCCCCATAGATTGCAAACTCAGCAAGTTGTCAAGCACTTGCAAGTTTTTCATTTGCTCGAGTAATTATAGGTTTGACGTTGAGTTTTTTGCAAGTACTCGTCAAAAACTAGGCAAGTCCAATGACTTGATTTGTGCTAGCAACATGCTAAAATTGCAGAAAAAAAGGGTTAAACACTCCAAAAACTCTCTTTTTGGTGTTATAAGCATTGCTTTTTTTCCTTTTAAAAGATCATGAAAATGATGTGTGCCATGAAGGTATGTGTGGTTTTGAAGGTTTTCATTTGGGCTTGGTGATAGGGACTCCGACCCTCAATCCCACCCTGTATCACAATGTGCTAGGGGTGGTGCGCTTGGATCCCTGCTAGTGGTGTTGCCCCTTGATCCCGTAGCGTGTATTGCCCCAAGACCCTTGTGATGGGCAGTGCCTCTTGATCCTGTTGGGAGCATTGCCCCCAAACTCCAACCAAATGCATTTGATATGTCTTGTAGCTGTATTTTGCATAAAATTTATGTTTTTTTTCTAAATTGTGTTTTTTAAGTTGCTGAGTTTTTGCCATATACTCTCCAAGTTAGATATTTTTGGCTTCCCGAGTATGCTTTAGTCCAAGTATGCGAGATATGGTTTTGGCAATGGCAGTGCAATTGGGTTGGCAGGTTCCTTAGATGGATGTCAAGAATGTTTTTCTCAATGGAGATCTCAAAGAAGAAGTCTATATGACTCAACCAAATGGATACATTTCACCTGGGCAGCAATAGAAAGTGTGGGAGACCACCTACAAAAAGAGATCATTAACTGAATCTGCTTCAGATTGACATCGACTGTGCAAAACCCAAGGAAGAGATCATTTATTGAATCCATTCAACTGGTCCCTACATGTTCATGTTTTTAGAGTTGGGCTTCTTTTAATTTTATTAGTTGTTTTATGTGTTTTTAATTTATTGGTATTTTAAAAATTCAAATATTAGCTTTATACAATTTATTGCATGCTGTCCCCAAAATCCAGATTCTTTCGCCATCCCTAAAACCCTGTCCTTCCGTCAATAAATCTCTGAGAAACATTGATTTTCATCAAAAAATCATTTTTTGGAAAGTTTCATATCTCTAATAATAATCCCTTTTTAATCATGGCTAACTCACAATTATATCAGAAGATATAGCTGAATCAATGCCCTCTGTTTTTTAATATCCCTCATTTTGTGGAATTATATGGGTATCAGTATATCTTTAAAAATATAATTTTTGTTTAGTATTTCTTGGAGCTTGGCTATATGATCGTGTTACTTACATCTTATGAATCTTACTGAAGGATTTTAATCATGTATCTTGCAGGAAAGCTCTGCATAGAGGTTTCATCTGCCTCTAAAATAGCCTTTATATCAGAGGAGTTGTGCATTGGTTGCGGTATCTGTGTTAAGGTTGGAACCTTGTTTTGTATGATCTGTTTTACATGAAGCTCAGTTATGTAATTATATTCTTGTAAAGAAGTTTAGGTTTTACAGAGGTTCTGAAAATTCAGTGTGAACTGATTTTAAAACAAATTATTTCATGTACTACAGAATTGCCCATTTGAAGCTATTCAGATTGCATAATCTGTTTTATGTGAAGCTCAATTATGTAATTATATTCTTGTACAGAGGGTTAGGCCCTACAGAGGTTCTGAAAAATTCAGCATGAACCAATTTTAAAACAAATTATTTCATATTTGTTACAGAAATGCCCATTTGAAGCTATCCAGATCATTAACCTCCCAAAAGATCTAGAAAAGGACACGACACATCGATATGGGCCAAACACTTTCAAGCTCCACAGGTTAGCAAGAAAATAAAATAGCCTTGAAATCTGGCAATGCAGAAGATTTGACCGTTATTACATATTGATAATTATATGAATAGTGCTAATTATTGTAATACAGGTTGCCTGTGCCAAGACCAGGACAGGTGTTGGGACTTGTTGGAACAAATGGTATTGGGAAGTCTACTGCACTTAAAGTCCTGGCTGGAAAACTTAAGCCCAATCTGGGAAGGTTCAATGTAAGGTTTTTGATCTGGAATTGGTCACTATAAGTAAATATTGTTAGAATGTAACTGTCTATTCTATCAAGATGCTAATTTTGAACCAGGTCACAACTAAGGTTGTTATGGTTTATCTTGTATGCCTGTGCAGAATCCTCCTGATTGGCAGGAAATTCTTACATATTTCCGAGGATCAGAGCTACAAAACTATTTCACTCGCATTTTAGAAGACAATCTGAAGGTTGCCCTCTCTTTGTTTGCTCTGCTCTCATTCTTATTGACTGTAGTAAGAACATGATATTGATGTAAGAACAGAAACTCTAAATAATACCATCAGTTTTTTATTGTTATTCTGTGATATAATACAAAGACTTACACATCAAATAGAATAGGGGATTAGCGATAAATGCACTATATAAGCCGATAGGAATATGAGTGATGAAAGATCGATATCATAATCTTGTGAGCAGTAAACCGCTAAGCCCAACGATGCATGTTTTTGGGAATTAAAATTTCTTTCTGCTTTATTTGCTATCAACTACAACAAATCCTTGCATTCTTTGTACCAATAAGATTTGCAGATGTTCTTAAAATTCCGTTAACAAATGCTCAGAAAATGTTCTACTGCCATTGGGGTGACTTTTAAATATTGAATATATATTTGGTTGTTTTAAGCAGTATTTGTAGATACAGTTAACCGATGGGTTTGTTGTTGGAGCAGGCAATAATCAAACCTCAATATGTTGATCACATACCAAAGACAGTACAAGGGAATGTAGGGCAAGTGCTTTCCCAAAGGATGAAAGAGATATGAAATCTGAGCTTTGCACTGATCTGGATTTGAATCAGGTTATTGATCGGAATGTTGGTGATTTGTCTGGAGGGGAATTGCAGCGGTTTGCAATTGCAGTAGTTGCAATTCAAAATGCTGAAATATATATGTTTGATGAGCCCTCAAGTTATCTTGATGTAAAGCAACGGCTTAAAGCTGCTCAAGTAGTCCGGTCTCTGCTTAGGCCTAACAGGTCAAGATTATCTCTAATCCTTGAACCAAAAATCTTTGCAAGCTTGCTTGTTTAGTTACCCACAACAGTTATTGATGCTTGGGTGTTCTGGATTTTTCAGCTATGTTATTGTTGTAGAGCATGACCTTAGTGTCCTTGATTATTTATCGGACTTTATTTGCTGCCTGTATGGAAAGCCTGGAGCTTATGGGGTGGTAACACTTCCATTTTCAGTAAGAGAAGGCATCAATATCTTTTTGGCTGGTTTTATTCCTACTGAAAATCTTCGATTTCGAGATGAATCACTGACATTCAAGGTGAATTTTTGAACAGGCATATCACTACAATATTCTCTCTTTTTCTTTACTCTGCAATCAGATAATCAAAGATTTGATTCTTTTCAGGTCGCAGAGACACCACAAGAAAGTGCAGAAGAAATAAAAAGCTATGCCCGGTACAGATATCCAAGTATGTCAAAAACTCAAGGTAATTTCAAGCTTAGTGTAAAGGAGGGAGAATTTACAGATTCTCAAATTGTTGTAATGTTGGGAGAAAATGGAACAGGAAAGACTACTTTCATACGCATGCTGGTATGCATATTGCATTATAGTGGCTGTCTTAATTTTGGTTACAGAGATGAAACTGGAAGCATCAATTGAATTCAAGAGCAGATCAGCTGTTTTTTTGAATTTTTCAATCTTGTATCTCATATACATTTTGAATTGTTAATCCATCTTCTATGGCAGGCTGGCTTGTTGAAGCCAGATGTAGTTGAAAATTCAGAGGTGGAGATACCTGAATTTAATGTGTCATATAAACCACAGAAGATCAGCCCAAAGTTTCAGTCAACTGTGAGGCATTTATTGCACCAAAAGATACGTGATTCATACACACACCCTCAGTTTACTACTGATGTCATGAATCCCCTTCAAATTGAGCAACTAATGGATCAAGAAGTTGTGAATCTTTCTCGTGGAGAATTACAGAGAGTGGCCCTGTGCTTGTGTCTTGGCAAGGTATGTGTTGTGATTACTAAACTTATTTTAGATCTTCTTTTTCTTTCTTCTTCTATAAACCATGTATTGAAACAGAAAATGTAAATAGTTACTTTTATTTTAGAGACACACTCAGAAAACTGAGAGATTTAGAATTCTATCCTAGAAGTCACTCTATCTTAATTTCAAATGAGAATTAATTCCATGGATATTTGACTTATATCTTGTTATTTATGGGAAACAAGTTGCAGTAAGATGCATAGATGCTATTTGCTTTTACAGTAACTGATCATCCATGACTACTTCTAGACTTCTAGTAGTCCCACTTTCGATTGTGAGGGGCCAGAAAATATCTTGCCACTTATACTGGATCTATTCCAAAATGTTCTAGCTGTTCTATTCTGCTAAATGGTATGCAGTCAGGTCACTTTCTACTTGCATTTACATTTTTCTCCTGGGAAATAGCACAGACAGCTTCTATGAACCTCTTGTTGTCTTGACTGCTAAATCCTGTTGAAGAAGCAGCCACCCTAATGCTCTCTGCTCAAATGCAACTCTAGTCTTTCAATTACTTTTAACACCCATGCAACTGTGGCTCCGCAGAATCTTGAGTTTGCCACTTTTTTGCAAGGCAGCATTTAATACTGATTCTGGCTCTTGTTTATAAGTTACAAGTTACCCAGTAGTTAGTCTTTAGGCAAGTCTTCTAGAGTTATAGGGTGTAGCTTGGAGTACCAACATAATCTTAAAGCAACATTTTAAGCAATTGTCTTGATTGAGATATTTTACCATTTTTATGTGAACTATGTGATCATTACGTCTTAGAATATCTTCTGCGAGATGTCTGGTTAGATCTAGCTTCCACATTGAACTGGGCTCTTTCTTATCCTTACCATGAATTAGGCCAAATGCTTTTGCCATGTTCTTAATGTATGCTCATACATTGGAAATGTTGGAGAGTTCAATCCAGATAGGGTATATGTGCTGCGAAGCAGTTTCAAAGTCAAAGTCATTCAGTCATGATACAACCTGATCAAGCCAGTCAAGTAATTATCTATGTGCCATTGAGTACCATCTGCCACATAACCTCAGTTTATAAACCATTGATTAATGGCCTTTCCCAAAATTGTAATTCCACTTTTCATTTGTGCTGTACTGGTTGTATATCTATTTCCACTACAGAGTAAGTATAAAATCTTATCCCACTGACGGTGTCTCAAACATGTGTCAAATGCTGAAATATATGTTGAATATTCCAATTTGAGGATTTTGCCTCCTTTTGTTGATGATAGAGCAGCGTTGGATCTTGTAAGAACCCTGGTGGTTCTCAACCCCGAAACCCTAACTGAAACTGATGTTTTTGCAAGTTTTTGTGTTTTTTGCAATTTTTAGAGGTTTTTTGACAAATACATGAAAGCTGCGATTTTCTAAGAAATGCTTGGAAAATTCATAAAAATTCATATGACAATGGAAATGTATAAAAATTACTCATATCATTGAGGCGCACCAATACATTTATTTTCCAGAGCTTTTACAATGCAAAAATATGACATATGAATGAAATAAGAATTTATTTTGTTAAAAACCTGATTGCTGTTGCAGCAAGATGCCAGAATGATGAGATGGTACGGCTAAATGGAATGATGGATATCTCTGGTCTCCGGAAATCACTGCTGAGTCTCTAGAACCCTAGGCGCACCCAAGCTAACTGTCAGAGACTGAAGAAGAAAGGCGTATCCCTCTGAAAAGAATAGTACGGCCTGGAAAGTACAGAAAAGGTACGGCCTGCTGCAGCAATAATAAATATAGTACGGCTCAAGGAAATGAAAGCCAGATCCCTGTAAATGATATCTCTGATGGGACGCCCCTGCTAACTGGTGAAGTTCTCTGAATATTCTTCTGAAATCGATTCAATAAGTTCAACTGTAACTCCTGAATGAAGTCACCAAGATGCAAGCTTAAACTGGTATTTCACAGTCTCAGTCTGCCTAATTCCTGAAGAGTTTTCGTTCTCTAGAAACGCGTCGTCTGCCAGAAACCCTAAGGTTTGCAAACTCCAATGCTCAGAGCAAAAGACAAATTAGAATAACATTTCATCATAATGGTTCGATTTGTCTTTGGCAGTCAATATATAAGCCTCTGAGAAAATTCGACCCAAGCTCTTTTAATGATCATTTAAATAAAATGTTTTAATTTCACCTTTTCTCCACTTAGGAAAAATCATTAATTAAATGGTGTCCAAATTAATGAATAAATAATTATTCATTATAATCAACTTTTCACTTTATTATAAAGTATTAAAAATACTTTATAATATACCATTAATTATTAATATTAAAATATATTAATAAAGTGACTTTAATATAAAGTCAAAATATTAAATATTTAATAATCATTAAATACGCCTTATTTCTCCTTCTGATCATCCAACTGAAGAACTGAGTTGATTCCGAGCATACCAGCTGAACCAGGTGCCCTGCCCAAAATAGCAGCTTCCGCCTGACCTAACTTTCTAAAAATAGAAAGTTCCTGAAAATGCACTCTGGAAGATTCTGCGAAGGCCCAACCTGACACAACTGCAATACTGAAGCTACAAAACACTGAGTAACTGCCTCAGATGATCCTCTGCACATATCTGTCAGCCTACGAGGATCGAAATGATAGGCTAACCACTCGACAAACAATGTCAGCTAAAACGGGGACATTACAGTCCGCCCTCCCTGAAATTGCTTGTCCTCAAGCAATCTCTGCAAATACAGATGCACCACACCACCTGGATCCCAAGGATAGTGCCGGACAATGTTCCTGCTGGCCACAACTGACTCCTGTAACTCCCACAACTGATCAACAAGAATAGAATACCATTCCCTATCAACCTCAGTGTTGTCTGTCATAGGATCAAGAAACTCAGGAGGAAGCAAGTCAAACTGCAAGCAATACTTACTCCCTAAGACTGCACGAGATATACTGTCATCCAACATATCAAGCACGTGCATACTAGAATTGTGCACCTGAAACAAATTGTGTACATGCGGGTCAGTCACGAAACCATATGCACTCTGCACCATATACACACTATGATACTCCTCCGTGAGCTGAGTCTGAAATCCCAGTGCACTAGTAGGATCCCAAACGCTATCATCACTCTGCTCAAGACCAGGATCAGGTGAGTTACCCACATCAAACTCAAAGAGCGGATTGTCGTATGAAGATATAATATTTGTCTCAAACAATGGATTGGTCACAAACGGAACCAAACCACTAGGCTGATCCCAAACGACTGCCTCAGAACCCTCGGGGTACTGAGCATAACCCTGCTTGGTCTGCACAAAATCCTCCTCTACCTTCTCGCTCTTCCCTCTAACGAGAGAGATAGAATGAAGGCTGCCATCGATAATCCCCCTCAACACATATTTCTTGCCCTGTACCTCAAATCTCATCTCCATTTTAGGCAAGTTGAGGGTGAACACACTAATGTCCTGAAGCCATCTCATACCCAACACTAAATCCATCCCACCCAGGTTGACTACATAGAAGTCTGCCTGCAATTCATAATCATTTAGCATGAGAGTGAGATTACAAATTCGTCAAGTGCACGTGAGTGTATATCCATCTGCCACCCGAACTCTGAATCCGGCGAAATCCTCTGTCTAGAGTCTACATCTGTTGACGAAGCTCTCATCAATGAAATTGTGTGTGGCTCCAGTGTCGAGCATAGCAATACATCGCTGTCCTTCCACTAATCCCCTAAACCTGAATGAGTCATCCCGCACACTAGCAGATAATACCAACGAGGATAAGTTGGCATCGGGCCCAAACTCCATAGAGGCATTCCCGGCCTCTGCATGTTCTGAAACAACCTGCTGGTTTGAATCATCAGACTCGTCATCATCATAGTAAACCCACATGGCGCGGTTGGCTCTGCCCTTCGGTCTCAAAGGACAATCATGCTCCTTGCTGTAGGGTTCTTTGCACCAATAACAAAGTTGTTTCTTCCTCAATTCATCCCGAGTTGCATCATCAATTCTTGCAACTGGTTTCCTTTTTGGTTCTGCAACTGGTGTATGACTCTCCTCAACAGGCAAGTTGTTTGTCTTAGGCTGGAATTGTTTCTTCGGAGCAGCAAGCTCCATACTCCTTGCCTTCCGCATCGCCTCCTAAAGAGTAGGAGGGTCAAAAGCCTTAACCCAACCTCTCATGGGTTCTGTCAAGCCCTCAACGAAGAGTATAATGAGTCTCCGTTCTGAAATCCCTGTCACCATGACTGCCACTCTCTGAAACTCACCAATGTATGAATCCAGACTACCTGTCTGTCTGAGCTGAGCCAACTCCCTGAAATAAAGTTCTGGATCCTTTTTATCAAATCTCTCTATCAGCCTGCTAGTGAACTCCTGATAGGTATTGAATGCATGATGGCCTAGCGTATACATACCGTGGTGCCACCAATCATGTGCTACTCCGTCAAGATGTAAGGTAGCAAATTTAATGGCCTCGTCCTCCTGCATAGGCCTCAATGAAAGATAGTTGTCCAATTTTTGGACCCAAGACCTTGCTGATGTCTTATCAAACCCATCAAAATATGGCAAGGTAATCTTGCTAACAGCATACTGCAAGTCCCTGTTCACCTGTGGCTGTGGCTGCTGATGCTGAGGGGGTCTACGGTCAAATCTACCTCCTCCTCTGGGCTTATGGACATCCATAAACTCATGAAATGTAAGTGCCTGCCGGATCTCAGGTGCTAGTGACATGTACTCACCATGAAATCTCGTCACATCTGCCACTGACATGCCATTATGTGGCTGAAACTCCTGATGTTGCCCCTGTTGCTCTGCCCTTGGAGTCTGTGGTGGAGTCTCCCTAGGTAAGAAAGTAGGCTGACCTGGCCTACGCTCCTGATAGATCGGTGACGGCTGTCGAGGTACTGATGCCAATGGCTGATCCACTGGTGTAGTCCCGCTCGTCTGACCAATCTGTATGTAATGAGGCTGTGTGGGCGTGTACTATCTAATGGTACCCATTAACTGAGACATCATGTCCATCATATTATCATGCCTCCGTCTAAACTCCTCATCTGTAATATCACCCTCTGCATGCGCCTTCCCTGGATCCCTACGAGTCTCTGAGGAAGTCTCACGTTCTGCCATTAGGGTTGCAACACTGTTTTCACTACTGTTAGAACTGGATCTGTGAATACCAAGTACTCCTGACACTGTCTGACCTTCAGGGATAGGTGGACCTGTCCAATCCTCGTCTTTGCCTGTTCCTACGCCTCTAGTATAATGAATAGTATCTCGGCTCATGAAAAGGCAACCAAAAAGCACACTGTATTCTAAAAAAGCAACTGAAAAAGCACAGGATGGCAGGAGATCTGTGCTCTGATACCACTGTAAGAACCCTGGTGGTTCTCAACCCTGAAACCCTAACTGAGACTGATGTTTTTGCAAGTTTTTGTGTTTTTTGCAATTTTTAGAGGTTTTTTGACAAATACATGAAAGCTGCGATTTTCTAAGAAATGCTTGGAAAATTCATAAAAATTCATATGACAATGGAAATGTATAAAAATTACTCATATCATTGAGGCGCACCAATACATTTATTTTCCAGAGCTTTTACAATGCAAAAATATGACATATGAATGAAATAAGAATTTATTTTGTTAAAAACCTGATTGCTGTTGCAGCAAGATGCTAGAATGATGAGATGGTACGGCTAAATGGAATGATGGATCTCTGGTCTCCGGAAATCACTGCTGAGTCTCTAGAACCCTAGGCGCACCCAAGCTAACTGTCAGAGACTGAAGAAGAAAGGCGTATCCCTCTGAAAAGAATAGTACGGCCTGGAAAGTATAGAAAAAGGTACGGCCTGCTGCAGCAATAATAAATATAGTACGGCTCAAGGAAATGAAAGCCAGATCCCTGTAAATGATATCTCTGATGGGACGCCCCTGCTAACTGGTGAAGTTCTCTGAATATTCTTCTGAAATTGATTCAATAAGTTCAACTGTAACTCCTGAATGAAGTCACCAAGATGCAAGCTTAAACTGGTATTTCACAGTCTCAGTCTGCCTAATTCCTGAAGAGTTTTCGTTCTCCAGAAACGCTTCGTCTGCCAGAAACCCTAAGGTTTGCAAACTCCAATGCTCAGAGCAAAAGACAAATTAGAATAACATTTCATCATAATGGTTCGATTTGTCTTTGGCAGTCAATATATAAGCCTCTGAGAAAATTCGACCCAAGCTCTTTTAATGATCATTTAAATAAAATGTTTTAATTTCACCTTTTCTCCACTTAGGAAAAATCATTAATTAAATGGCGTCCAAATTAATGAATAAATAATTATTCATTATAATCAACTTTTCACTTTATTATAAAGTATTAAAAATACTTTATAATATACCATTAATTATTAATATTAAAATATATTAATAAAGTGACTTTAATATAAAGTCAAAATATTAAATATTTAATAATCATTAAATACGCCTTATTTCTCCTTCTGATCATCCAACTGAAGAACTGAGTCGATTCCGAGCATACCAACTGAACCAGGTGCCCTGCCCAAAATAGCAGCTTCCACCTGACCTAACTTTCTAAAAATAGAAAGTTCCTGAAAATGCACTCTGGAAGATTCTGCGAAGGCCCAACCTGACACAATTGCAATACTGAAGCTACAAAACACTGAGTAACTGCCTCAGATGATCCTCTGCACATATCTGTCAGCCTACGAGGATCGAATAATAGGCTAACCACTCGACAAACAATGTCAGCTAAAACGGGGACATTACAGATCTCTTCTTCCAGCTGATTATAAAATCATAAATTAAATATAGACTCATCAGCTATTTAATTTATAGGTTCGATTTTGAGTGAAGAGGTGTTTCACTTAACAACATTTAATTATTGTTAATAATTACTTGAGGCCGACTTTGTTTATTCGCCACCTTTGGAGACATATCGTTTCATCTTAGAAGGCCGACATGATGTTTTGAAGGGACACGATCTCTCCTTCTCCCTTGTATATATACGTGTTGCTGATTGTTCATTCTATATTCATTTTATCATCATAGTTCGATATTATAGAAGTGCGAATTTCACCAAGAGCAGATCGAAGTTGCTCAAGAAGGCTGAATTCGATATCAAGGAAGAGCAAGATAATAATCTGTTATTGCATCAAGTTTTGGCGCTGTTGTTTGGCCTTGTAATCGGCCTCATTGTAAAGATCATTGTTGACTTATATTCAATGTATAAGTGATATATTGTTGCTCGGTTTTTCTCCCTCAAGTGGAGGGTTTTCCCAGGGTATATGCTGTGTCCATTTGTTTGAAATTGAATTAAAATCTGCTTATCTAACTTTTGATGTTATTTGTTTAAGCAAGATCGTGATCAGATTTACATAAGCAGCATTATCTTCCATTTGTTCTCATCTTCGTGTGTCTATCTTATCTTCAAAATGGTGAACGGGCGCAAGGTTGAAGATAGACTTGAAGGCGCTTCCAATTTCACTTCTTGGAAGTTTAGAGTATTGGTTACATTGGAAGAAAATGAAATTGCTGAGTTTGTGGAGAGTGAAGTTCCCGAACCTTCCGATGAGAATGAGAAGTTACAATGGAAGAAGAATGGCACTAAGGCAAAGAAGATTTTGGTTGATTCTGTGAAGGACCACCTTGTGCCGATTATCTCCAAGTTGAAGGTAGCAAGAGAGATGTTCAAGACCTTGGAGGAAATGTATGAGATCAATAATACAAGCCGAGCTCTTACATTGAGGCAACAACTTCATCATATCAAAATGGCGAAAGGAGATTCTGTCATCTCCTTCTTCATGAAGATCACCGAGTTAAGAGATCAACTTTGTACCATTGGTCATATGGTTGATGATAAGGACTTGGTCATGTTGGCACTCAATGGTCTTCCTCAATTGTGGGAGCCATTAATAAGGCATTAGTGGAAGATCGAAACTACCTAAGTTTGATCGCTTGAGGGTAGATTGCATTCAAGAGAAATCGAGATTAGCAACAAGAGGCAATGGGCAAAGTTCTACCAATGAAGAGATTCATGTTCTTGCCGCTCAATCTTTGAAGAAGAAAGGAAGAGAAGGGAAGAAAGGCAATTTCAAGAGCAATAGAGATAAAAGATCTGATGGTGCTCCTGCATCTAAGAAGAAGAAGGATCTCTCCCATATACAGTGCTTTAGATGTGACAAGTTTGGTCACTATGTGAAAGATTGTCCAACTAGACCAAAACAGCATGCGTCTATTGTGGATGTGGGTGAGATCTCTCCCTAGTAGGATTCAAGTGGATTTCTATTTTATTCTACCCTATCTAACAATGTTCCAATAGATAGCAACACTTGGTTGATTGATAGTGGCGACTCTCGTCACATTACTGGTTTTAGAGAACATCTTTTTGATTTGGTGGAGAGAGATACAAGCATTCAAGTCATAATTGGAGATGATGCATGCTATTTCGTGAAAGGTGTTGGAACCTCCTCTCTTCACTTAGATTCTGGCATCTCTGTCTAGTTGAGCGATGTACTATTTGTACCAGGCATCAAGCGGAACTTTGTCTCTATTTCAACTTTGGAGGACAAGGGATATCAAGTTGCATTTTCTGAAAGAAAAGTCCTTTCATGGCTGAAGAATTCTAGCATCAAGATTGCCCGAGTGACTGGTGTTCGGCAAGAGAGTCTCTACAAACTTTCCACTTGTCCACTACAGGTTTTGTTGCATGATTCATCAAGTTCGTGTGAGCTTTGGCATAGAAGACTTGCTCACCTTCACTTCAAAGCACTACCAACCATAGAGAAGATGGTCACAGGCCTTCCTAAACTTAGTCAGGAGCATGAAGGTACTTGTCGAGGATGCGCATTGGGTAAGAATACTAAAGGTTCTTTTCATAGTAATGAAAGTAGATCTAAATGTATTCTAAATCTTATTCATTCTGATTTGTGTGGTCCAATGTTTGTTGCTTCTTTGAGTGGTTTCTTTTATTATATAATTTTCATTGATGACTACTCTAGAAAGACGTGGATTTATTTCTTAAATACTAAAGAATTTGAGGAAGTACTTGAGAAATTCAAGGAATTTAAAGCTCAAGTGGAGAACTTATCCGAGAAGGGGATTAAGGTTCTGAGATCTGACAATGGAGGAGAATACATCTCTAGAAGCTTCCGTAACTTTTGTATTGAGGTAGGGATTAAGAGGGAGTTTTGTGTCCCTTACAATCCACAGCAAAATGGTGTTGCAGAAAGGAAGAACAGATCTATTGTAGAAGCAGCTAAAGCCATGATTCATGATCAAGATCTGCAAACATTCCTTTGGGCCAAGGCATCTAGGACAGCTATGTATGTTCAGAATCGAAGCCCTCATCGTATTTTGGAGAACATGACTCCTAAAGAAGCTTTCACAGGTGTGAAGCCTGAAGTCAGCCATTTGAGAATCTTTGGTTATCTTGTGTATGTTCATGTGCCTAAAGATAAGAGGACTAAGTTGGAACCATCTGGCAAGAAGGGAATATTTGTGGGCTACAGTGAGTCTTCAAAAGCCTATAGGATTTACATTCCAGGTTAGAAACTAATAGAGATCAGCAGGGATGTTACATTTGAAGAGGATGTTGCATTCAAGAGATCTAAAGGTTCTCACATGGAGATAGATAATGAAGACCATGAGACCCCTCAGGACATGGAAGTTGATCATACTCCTGAGATTCATAGGGAGTCTCCTGAACTATAAGAAGATGGTGATCCAGTTGAGCCTTTGGAACTTACTGATGGGCTTAGAGACATTGTTATTGGTCGTAAGAGACCTCTATGGGCTAGGAAAACAATGCAGGAGGCAGAAAAGTTTGCAGCCCCTAGAGGAACATTTAGAGAAAGCAAAAGACCTCAGAAGTTTTCAAGCTATGTTGCATTGATGAGTCAAATGATTGAATCTGAGCCATCCAGTGTTGAGGAAGCTTCAAGTCAGCAAGTATGGAGAGATGCTATGGCTAAAGAATATCAATCTATCCTAAAGAACTAAGTTACCAATTCGCCTGGAAAAGGCCTTGGATACGATTCGATTCATACCAGGTACTAAATTCGGGTACAGTACGGGTTGGATTCAACCAAGATACGTCATAATGCCTGTGGATTCGATTTGGATTCTCTGGTTGCATGCAGATTCAACCAGGATACGACGGAAAGAATCCAAGGCAAATCCGCGACGAATCCAAGCGTGAAAACGCCCAGTCTGCGGAATAAAGTGTTTTTTTATCATTTTTTTATCATTTTTTTGACCGAATGTTGACTTCTAAATATTTTAATATTCATTGCAACCCTAATTTCAACCTCCAAACACACTAAATAGGTAAAAACAATCTTATTTAACAATTTGTGAATGAAAAACAAGTTTTTTTGCCTCCATTGCTGAACTTGCTCTCTCTTGCTTGCACAAGCTTGAATAGACTTGAAGGCTGATCGTTGGTTGTTCAAAGTTGATTGTTGTGCTATTCCTAAGCACTTGCAAGTGTCCATTCGTTGCCAAGAAGATCGTAGAGCAAGATTTGTTCAAAAGAGGTAGGTTTCTTTGAAGTTTTTTGATTTTTTTCTTACATTTTTTTTTACAAATGAACTATTTTGTTTTGTTTTTATTGTTTTGTTGATTGTTCTCATTCTTTTAAGTTTTTTCGTTTCAAATTTCAATACCAAAATTATTTCAATCTGTTGTGCCTTAGGTATTACAATGGCATATGCTTCTAACTCAGGCCAATCTCATTTCAAAATAAATGCAACCTCTCCCCTTTGGAAATATGTAGAAATGGTTCAACAATGTCCAGGTGGTGGAGTATTTATTTGGATTTGTAGTCATTGCAAAGTTCGATATACGAGCTCATAGAGTCGAGTGAAAGCCCACTTGTGTAGGATTTCTGATACTGGCATCGAACCTTGTCCAGGACCTCCAGAAGGTGATGGCAAAGGCCTTCCAAATGACGTAGTGTTGAAATATATTGCTAAGCAAGAAAAAGTAGAGCAAAAAGTTGTTAGTCTTAAAACAAGCCATCCTTTGAGGAAAGGATCTCAATCCATGAAACCCCCTACACCACCTACTTATCTTCCACCTACAAAAAGCCATCCATTTATGAATATCCCTCAAGAGCAAACCCTGTCCTCATCAAATAAAAGATCTAAGAGACCATTGGAAGCTTCATTTCAAAATGAGGCAAGAGAGGTTGCTAATCAAGACATAGCAAGATGTGTCTATGCCAATGGATTGGCATTCAACGTTGTTCGTTCACCATATTGGCAAAAAATGGTGAAATCTATTAATGAGGCTCCAAAGGGGTATAAGGCCCAGGTTTTGAGAAGGTGTGTTGCACCTTATTGGAGAAAGAGGTGAAACATGTAGCAAACTCTTTGAAGCCCATAAGGGATTTATGGATCGAAACAGGGGTGACCATCGTTTTTGATGGATGGAAAGATGCAAAAAATCACCCATTGATCAATGTTATTGCCATGTCCCCTAAAGGGGCAATGTTTTTGAGAGCAGTGGATTGTGAGGGACAGGTGAAAGATGGTCCATTTATTGCTAACATCCTTTGCCAAGCTATTGAAGAAGTGGGCCATCAAAATGTTGTGCAAGTTGTAGACAATGCCAAAAATTGTAGGGCTTGGGTTATTGGTTGAGGAGAAGTATCCACACATTTTTGGACACCTTGTGCTGTCCACTCCCTCAATCTAATGCTACAAAAAATTGGATCCAAAATTGAGTGGATCAAATAGGTGTATCTTTGAGGGCAAAGACATTCAAATGTTTATCAGCACGCCTTAATATTATTGTACATCGGGTTATGAATATTAGGCTTGTGGCTATCTTAACTCTCTATTAAGTCATATTATCATTAGTATATTGTTATTTAGTTGTTTAGGTCGGCCTAAGTCTTATATAGGTGTGTCTAAGTCGGCCTAGGTGATATCCTTGGCATAAATAGGTATATATAGGAGGTTGTGAGTCTTATTTCATCATCAAGTTGTGAAGTGTGTTCTCATTAGAGATATTTGGAGGTTTGCCCCCTCGAAGTGGCTTGTTATTCTCAGTTATTATCAAGTATTTTCAGCATATTTCATATCATATTCTCCTATTGTGCAAGTTATTTCATAACAATCACCAACCACCATATGACACAAGGAATATTTAGACAATTCTCAAAAGTGGAATTGTTGAAGGTAAGTTAATTCTCAATATTTTTAAATTTTTAGTTTTCTTTTAATTTTAAATTTTGATTTTGTAAATTTAAATTACATTTTAATTTTTATTTTGATTTCCAAACAGGTTGCAGAGACCCGTTTTTCCTCCAACACAATTGTGTTGAGACGACTTATAAAGGTTCGTGAGGCACTCTGTGCCATGGTAATCAGCCCTAATTGGGCCATATGGAGGCAATCTAGCAGTGAAAGGGAAAATAGAGTCAGGCAAAGGATCCTAGATGAGTGTTGATGGGATCGTGTTGAGTACCTGGTCAGTTTCACTGAGCCTATACTGAGCATGATCCGTTACACAGACATGGATAGACCTTGTTTGGGAGAAGTATATTATGGTATCGACTCAATGATTGAGAAGATGAAAACCATCATCAATGCAAAAGGGGAAGATCTTGAAGAAAAGTTCTTCAAAGAGCTACAGGAAATCATGGTTGATAGATGGAACAAAATGACCACTCCATTGCATCTTCTTGCTTTTGCATTGAGTCCCAAATATTATAGTCTTGAGATTCTTTCTGCTTCATGAAGAGTTGCTCCATATAGGGATGTTGAAGTGGCTCAAGGGTACAAGGCAGCACTTCGGAGACTCTTCACTGATTGTGACCAACGTGATCGAGTGGGGGTTGAGTTCATGGCTTTTGCATGCTCCGGTAGTGTTGATCAGAATCTTGATGCTCTTCGAGACAAGTACAGGGTGGATGCTCATAGTTGGTGGTACTTCTATGGGCAATAATACATGCACCTCCAACCAATTGCAATAAAAATCTTATCCCAAGTAAGTTTTATATTTTGTAATTTTAATTTTAATTTATAATTTTATATTAATTAATAATTTTGTTTAGTTAAATTTTGTAACTCTTAACTATTTAATTTGGTCTTAATAGGTTGCTAGTTCATCTTCTTCTGAGAGGAATTGGAGCACATACTCCTTCATCCACTCAATAAAACACAATAGTCTGCATTCAAAAAAGGTAGAGGACTTGGTGTATGTGCATTCAAACTTGTGCCTCCTTACACACGAGCAAAGTTCCTACAAAGAAGGAGACACAAGGAGGTGGGATATTGAGCCAAAGCAACTTGACTTGGATGCTTCCACAAGTCACTTAGCTGCACTTGATATTGATGATGAGTATGAGCTTGAAGCAGCTACTGATCGTAAGAGTGGTAGTGTCAATGCTACTACTAGTGGCAGTGCTTGTGCAAGTGCCACTAATGCTATTTGTGGTTCTACACAAAATGTAGCATCTAATGATGCTAGTTTGTTTGATGACCCATATGATTCAGATTGATCAATGATTAGTAATGGCTGATTGTAAACATTTGACATTTTATGTTTGACCTTTAATTTATAATTTTATATCATGACATTCGAGTAATCACTAATATTTTAATATTTGACTTAGTGACTATGAAAGTGGTGATGTATTTTTGCTATGTTATTAGACTATTAATATGGTGGTGTATTCTGAACTTAATTACTGCTGCAAATATGTATATATTTCTGATTTTTATATGTTTTTTGTATTGCCGTACCCAACCCCAAATTTTTTTTTGCCGAATCCCGTACCGGATTCTCATACTTGTACCCAAATCCAAAAACGAATTGGTAACTTAGCTCAAGAACGATGTTTGGGATATAGTACCTAGACCAGAAGGGAAATCTGTTGTATCTTCTAAGTGGCTTTTCAAGATCAAGCATGCGGCTCATGGAAGCATTGAGAAGTACAAGGCTAGATTTGTGGCTAGGGGGTTCTCTCAGAAAGAGGGAATAGACTATGAGGAAACATTTGCTCTAGTTGCTCATTATACCTCCATCAGGACTATCATTGCTATTGCAGCGGCTAAAGGATGGAAGTTACATCAGATGGACGTGAAGACAACATTTCTAAATGGTGTAATTGAAGAAGTGGTATACATTGAGCAACCTGATGGATTTGAGGTTCATGGGAAGGAGTCTCATGTTTGTAGATTGAAGAAGGCTTTGTATGAACTTAAGCAGGCTCCTCGTGCTTGGTATGAGAGGATTGATCGATCCCTGTTGAGCTTGGGCTTCTCCAAGAATGATGCTGATTCAAACCTGTACTTCAAGGTAATTGATGGTGAGGCATTGATCTTGGTTCTTTATGTTGATGATCTATTTCTTACTAGAGAAGAACATCTCATTATCAAATGCAAGGAGGAGTTAACTTTTGAATTTGAGATGAAGGATCTTAGATACATGCATTACTTCCTTGGTCTAGAAGTATGGGAGAGGCCTAATGAGATCATTTTGAGTCAAGGGAAGTATACAATAGACATCTTGAAGAGATTTGGTATGATGGATTGCAAATCCATGTCTACACCTATGGAAACCAATTTTCAGAAGCTAAAGGAGTCTACAGCTAGTTCTGATCTGGTGGATCCTACTATGTACAGGCAGTTGATTGGATCGTTGATGTATCTAGTCAATACTAGACCAGATATTCGCTATGCAGTGAGTGCACTTAGTCAGTTCATGTGTGAACCAAGGCAAATACATCTAGTTGCAGCGAAGCATATCTTGAGATACTTGTGTGGCACAGTTGGGTATGGCTTGAGATATTCTTTTGATGTGGACTTGAAGCTGCATGGATATTCTGATTCTGATTGGGCAGGGTGTGTTGCTGATCGGAAGAGCACCTCTGGATGTTGTTTCAGTTTGGGGTCTGCGATGATCTCTTGGTGTAGTAGGAAGCAATCTTCAGTGGCACTGAGCACCGCAAAGGCCGAGTATATTGCAACTTGTGTGGCAACTCGAGAAGCAGTGTGGCTTCGAAAACTCCTTGCAAGATTGTTTGGACAATCATTGGAGCCGACTGTAATTCATTGTGATAATCAAAGCTATGTGAAGCTTTCTGTCAATCCAATGTTTCATGACAGAACAAAGCATGTTGAGATCAAATACCACTATTGCAGAGATATGGTATTGAGGAAAGCTATCTAGTTGAGATACATTAGCATTGATGAGTAGACGACTGATATTCTCACCAAGCCTCTCTCCAGAGTGAAGTTTGTGTACTTTCGAGACAAGCTTGGAATTGTGGAGAATGAAGCCCTAGCTGAGAGGGAGACTCAGCTTCAGTGATCTTTTGTGATTTGCTTTAATGCATCTTTCTCTGTGAGAGAAATTTGAGGTGTAAACCCTTGCTAATGCATCTTTCTCTGTGAGAGAAATTTGAGGTGAAAGCCCTTGTTTCCACCATCTGGGAGTAGCCATGGTGGATGCCATGTTGAGTGACTCCATGACAACATCACGTTGAGAGAGTCCGTGATGATTTTCTTGTATTTGTGTTTATTCACCCTCTAGGAGTAGCCATGGTGGACGTCATGATGAGATGACAGCATCATGTTGAGTGATTCCGTGGTGGGCACTTGTGCACATATACTTTGCCATACATGGGAATGGCCATGATGGTTGATATCACGTTGAGTGACTCCGTGATGAGCTCTTTCCACATTTGGGTGTAGCCATTGTGAATGTCATGTTGAGAGACTCCATGACATTGGATAGCTGGAAGTATTCCTCCCTAGCTGAGAGGGAGTGTTGATGATAGAGCAACGTCGGGTCTCTTCTTCCAGCCAATTATAAAATCATAAATTAAATATAGCCTCATCGGGTATCTAATTTATAGGTTCGATTTTGAGTGAAGAGGCACTTCACTTAACAACATTTAATTATTGTTGATAATTACTTGAGGCCGACTTTGTTTATTCGCCACCTTTGGAGACATATCGTTTCATCTTAGAAGGCCGACGTGATGTTTTGAAGGGACGCGATCTCTCCTTCCCCCTTGTATATATACATGTTGCTGATTGTTCATTCTATATTCATTTTATCATCATAGTTCGATATTATAGAAGTGCAAATTTCACCAAGAGCAGATTGAAGTTTCTCAAGAAGGCTGAATTCGATATCAAGGAAGTGCAAGATAATAATCTGTTATTGCATCAAGTTTTGGTGCTGTTGTTTGGCCTTGTAATCTGCCTCATTGTAAAGATCATTGTTGACTTATATTCAATATATAAGTGACATATTGTTGCTGGGTTTTTTTCCCTTCCCAGGGTATATGCTGTGTCTATTTGTTTGAAATTGAATTAAAATCTGCTTATCTAACTTCTGATCTTAAAACTAACACCTTTTGCATAAAGAGGGTTCTTCATCTCTTTAAGAAAATTCAGTTCTTTCTGCACATCATGCAGGTTGTTATCCAATTATTTACTGGTAGAGACCACCTGTGCTCTTGGATTACAAGTGCTATGCTTCTTGCGTTAATATCCTTGCCAGCTTGTATTGCATCCCTTCTTGCTCTTGTATCTCTCTTTTTCAATCTATTGCTCATATAAAATGACATCTTTTTGTTCGGGAGTTCTTGATTCCTATTGCTTGCCTCTAATTGTGCTGAGAGATTCCTTGGATCCTGTTTGCCTTTAATCAGAGACTCCTTGAGTCTCATTTTCATTTACCTTCTATATCAGGATTCAGCATCATACATGTGTATTCACTGATAGTTCAAACCCCATAATTAAAGACTGGAGGAGCCAATGCTGTACTTGATTGGAAGAGTGGGACACCAGCAAGACTCTCAAAGGAAAAGATCAGAAGAGGGATAATAAACACTTTTATCTAACTTGTTGACAAGACTGCAAATAGCTGATTGTTGTATTATTTATATAACTGGAAACAAATGAGAAAAGCTATATTAATGTCTACAAATGATCAATAACTAGAAGCTAGAAAAGAACAGAGTTGAGCAGCCTGTTACAATATAGAGGGTCCATTTGATAAAAATGCTTTGCAAGTAATGCATTACAATGAATGTGGAACGCTGCAGATACAATCTGTATAAATGCTTTGCATGGGGCACAACAGCTATTTCAAAATACAGTGCCTGACCATGCTCAGTTCACATGGGATGTTCAGAATCTGTGCCCATGTCACATGGGAATCCTGAATCTGTCCTGAAACTCATTTGAAAATCTCTCTTGAATTGCTGAACAGATATCTCTTTCGAATCTTTTGGCTTCCTGCATGGTTGATAATTTGTGAACAGAAATATTTCAAAGATTCTAGGTAATGCCCACAAAAATAAAGGAAATAAATGGCCATTTTAGGTCTTTTCCTTTATACTTATCAATGCACAATCAAGGCTGCCTGAAATCATTTATGTTGATTAATTTTGTGATGTTCAATGGAGTCACCAAACATCTTTGATTACTAATCCTTTAATCAGTTATTTACTTTCTGATCACTATAAACTTAAGGGCTCTGATATCTGGATCTTTACAAAGTTTCTCTGTTATGTTGCAGCCTGCAGACATTTATCTTATTGATGAGCCAAGTGCATACTTGGATTCTGAGCAGCGTATTGTTGCAGCAAAGGTTATAAAGAGATTTATTCTTCATGCAAAGAAAACTGCTTTTGTTGTTGAGCATGATTTTATCATGGCCACATATTTGGCAGACAGGGTTATAGTTTATGAGGGACAACCTTCTGTAGATTGTATTGCAAACGCTCCACAGAGTTTGCAGACAGGAATGAACTTGTTTTTATCGGTGAATGCCTTACTTTAAACATTTAAATTTCACTCTTTTAGGATAATCTTATTTGCTTCATGTGCCCGAATCTTCATTTGGCATCCTTATTTTTCATACTACAAATAATTTATGGAATGTAACCTACACAAATGTAAATTGCTTATATTTGTTTTTTAGAGCACAGTTTTGATTTAAATTAGTCACAATGATTTTGTTTTTCCTGTCAGCAACTGGATATTACATTTAGACGAGATCCAAAAAATTACAGGCCTCGCATAAATAAATTGGATTCAACAAAGGACAGGGAACAGAAGAATGCAGGATCATATTATTATCTGGATGATTAAAGGTGCTTTTAAAGTACCAGATAATGATCTCTAGTGCGGGTCACCAACTCCAAGGATTTACAATTCGCAGTACATACATTAGATTCAAGGGCCTGCTCAGATAAAAATTGGATGAAGTGCGTAGGGATTGCAATTGTCTCAATGGCTTTATCTTGAATTTAATGTTCTGGATTTAATGCAAGAATTTCTGGAGACTCGCAATTGAAAGAGGTTAGTTATGAGGGGCTGGTGTCTGGTTCTCCTGTTTGTGCCAGCTTAACTGAAAAAAGGAAGAGCTCTTTTCAAGATTTGCAGTGAATTGACACCACCAGGCTCACTAGTAGACTTTTATTTCCTGTTTGAATTGTAATCGCAATTTCTACTATTCAATTGGTGTGACATATTATTTTACAAGTAAACAAGTGAATAACTTAAGCTTGCTCGTAAGGATCTCATTATAACTATCCCTGCATATAAAAGTGTCTTGATTTTACATTCAAGACACACTCTATCTTTTCATTTTATCAAATAATATTATTGGCAAGTTCAGTGGCCTTTAGAACACATAAAACCAAAGGGCAATAGTCCAAGACAGCTTTGGCTTCAAAGTCTCTTCCCATATTTTGTTAAAAGTTTAATATATTTTGGGGATGTTTGAATTAGGTAATCTGGAAAGCTGGTTGTTATTTATGATTTGAAAGAATTGGATACGGATCCTTTTTGCATTCAGTCTTTTGGGCATTCGATGCAATGTGGCTTTGAGAGAATACTAGTTGAAAAAACAGTGGTTGAATATAGACCTTACTGAAAGTTGATTGTTTAGAATTTCAATTGGATCTTTATCTTGTGCTCTTTGAAAAGTGAATGGTTCAAAATTTTGACTTCGTTTTAAGGGAGTGTAGCCATTATTTTATTGAGAAGGCAGTTAAAACTAAAGACTTCAGCTTATTTGTAGGACAATTAAAGTTTCTCTTAAAGTTATCTGAATTGAATATTTTCAAGAAGCAAATCATATTTTAAGGCAATGAATGCCTTGAATTAAAAATAGATTAGTACAAGACTTATCCAATGCTCCACGATTACCTGTTGGTGGGGATGGGAGGCGAGTAGACAAGAAAAAGGGATGCCTGGAAATTCAGCTCAAATTGTAGGCGGAAGAAAGTTGAGGAAAGCCCTTGGGGATGACTACAGAAATTATGGAGGGCCCACCCTGAGGAATAAACTTTAGCCAAGAACTACAATTAGAGATTTTTTTTCCCTTCCCCTGAAGATTGAACTGTATTTATGTTTTTAGACTGTGAATGCCTTAGGCTTAGTCTTTAAAAATATTCAGATTTTTTAAGCTAAGAAGTACAATTAGTTATCTTATGCAACTTTTTGAATCAATGTTTTTGAGAAACAGATTCAAAATTTGGATCAATGAATAAAATGCTTTTATTACGAAGATGGATTTGTTTATCTATTTGTATTGTCAAAACTTTCATGCCTGATCAATTTTGTCTCTGGCATTTACTGTCAATTGAAGGGAAGATGCAAGTGGTAATTGGTAACAAGTTGAGCCAGAAGGATCTGACGCATGGGTACTCTCAAGAACACGCTTCAATCCATCCCACCATGTGGTCATAAGTGAAGTCTCTATTGTCTGTGACACTGTCAGCACTATTTGTGCAACTGTGAATGTGAGTTACAAAACAATGATCCAAATATGTAAGATACAAATTGGCAAAATGGAACTGTTGCATTTGTTGTAACTGTAAAAGTTTGCCCCTTTGTTGTCTGCAGTATATTGATGTAAAATGCTTATTCCTTCATTTATTCTAACTATAAAAGATGTGTCTTCTTTTTACTTGGTTGTATATTGATGTAAAATGTTTATTCTGTCATTTATTATTACTATAAAAAATGTGCCTTCTTTTTCCTTGGTTGTATATTGATGTAAAATGCTAGTCTTTGAGATGGAGTGAAAGATAAGCCTAAATGTTGATATATGATGGTATACATTTGTCATCATGGATTGCTCTGAACTTGCAAGTATAGTTGTACTGCAGTGTATCATTATTCAAATGGTCCTTTCCTAGTCACTCTTATTGATGTTCCCACATTGTTGCTTTATTTATTCACATTTGAGTCCATTTGAGGATTGTTGAGACTTGTGTGGAGCGACAAGATTAGAGGAGATTGTGAGCTGCAGTTGAATAAAATCCATCAGCATACTTGGAGTTGAATCGAAAGAGCGGGCCAAACTAGAAGTGCTAGTTGAAGTCGTGGATGCAAAGGAAAGGTTTTACATCTGACTAACTTCAATGAAAAACTTTAGAGGATTGGTGCGTTGAAGTTTCTAGGCAAATTTCTCTTCTCAAAGAAGGCACCACAAATCTTATTGACCAAAAGTTGAGTCAGATTTTTCAAATGATTGAAGCTTTCATTGTGAGATGGG
This sequence comes from Sequoia sempervirens, assembly GCA_007258455.2. Lineage (NCBI taxonomy): Eukaryota > Viridiplantae > Streptophyta > Pinopsida > Cupressales > Cupressaceae > Sequoia > Sequoia sempervirens. Next base: position 61,086,425 of record VDFB02179234.1, read on the forward strand.
GTTCAAGGACTTCGTTGCAACAAAAAGAAGTATATGAACATAATATTTGTGGCATTGAGAAGTACTAATCAAAGAAGGTGAGCTAAAAATAGTAGGACAAAGAATTGGAGTTGAGAAAAGGGACCTTGAGGGTGATACTAGTTTATTCATCAAAATCTTTTGTAGGGTCAATGATTTTTATGTATCAAGAATGTTTAGTGAGTATAAAGATGTACAAATTTGAGCTTCGCGAGGATAAGGTTCAAATCACTAAATTTGCATCAAGGATGAACAATGGAGACTACACTAGCTAGTTTGAGTGTAAGGGTAGAAGTTGCCAAAATTTATAGGTGGTAGTAAAGATCTAATGAAGCATTACAAGACATGAAACACTTTGGGTGGTGAATGGATAGATTGATTGAGCCCATTGGTTGAGCTCATTTCTAGGCACCCTTAGGTAGTGACAACCAATTTTTACACAAATAGTGAGCCAACAAATTGAAATACATGGAAAAAACTAAGAACAAACTTTGGATGACAATGAGATTGTTGTAGAAATAGACATTAGACAAGGTAAGCATGAGAACACAAGAACATGTAATTGTAGGCTCAAGTAACTTTTGGAAAATCAAAGAAGTAACTTGTAAACCAACTCAAGCAATGTTGGTTCATTGAAGGATTCATGACATCTTTACAATGAAAGATGAAGGTTTTGCCACCTTCATCTTACATGGAGGCATACCATTAAGCAATGGACATTGAAAGAGAGAAAATTGTCCTCCCCCTTTAGAAGAAAAAGTGAAGACAATAGCGACTTTGATGCAAGTTATAATTATGAACTAGAATTGGTTCAAGCCCTCCAAAAATAGTTGCTACAAAAGATGGAGCTTAAAGTAGAAAAGTGAATCTAGTAAGAAACTAAAAGAGTTATGGTGTATGAATTGCAAGATAGGGGAGTACACCAAGGCTAACTATTACAAAATGATGTCATGTAAACTTTGTCAAATTATGGACCATTCAACCAAGGACCACTTGTAGAAGAAGAATATGAGTGCACTAGTATTTTTGAATTAGGGAGAGAAGTGATTACACACATTTATAATTTGTATGCTCTCAATTCTATACTTGTCGTGTCCTATTTTTAATGAATCTAGGTTTATACATATTGGGTCCATGCTTGTGTCTTCCTTGTTTCGTTTTGTTGCATGTTTTCCCTTCTTGAGTATGTTTTTTCTTCTAGCTCCACTCTTCCCTTCTCCCTATTAGACTTCTAGACTTTACCTTATTGGCATGTCTATTGCTTGACCCTCATTGCCTTGTCTTATAGTTTGAGTTTATGATAGGGCCAACCCCTGATCCCTAATATTTCTTCCTATGTTTTTTTGTTCTCCTCTTAACTTCCCATAACATGTATTGTTTCTAGTAGTATGTTTTTGGTGTCATCACTTTCAAAAAAAAATCTTTCCCACCCATGATCATTGTTCAAATTTGAAGTTGCAGGTGTACATGGTGGATGACTTGTTCTATTTGTGGAGGATATAAAAAAGTGAATGTTTCCATCTAGGATTACCATATAAACTTAAATTCCTTTCAAAATCTATTTTGAGCTCTTGTGTTTGAACATGTGGATCTAAGGATGAAAACCCACAAATCTATCAAAGATTAGAGGATGACATCCCTTTGATTTCAAAGGTTAGAGGACGCCATCCCTTTGGCTGCAGGGCAACCTTACTCTAAGGTTGCATTGGAGCTTCATTGTATTGATGTTATTTGTTGTTTATTGTGGGTATGCTCATAGTAGATAATTGTTATATCTAATGAAGTAATAGTCTATTTTGCATGTATTTTTAGATTCTATTGTAATAAGCAAAGGATCAAGAGTTACATCTGTTATTTGTTGGGTTACTATTTAGAACACTTGTAATAATGTGATATAAACAATGATTAAATTTATGTTAAATATTAAAACCCAAAATTATTTGTCCCAAATACTTAACATTTGAAAATAGTTTAAAATCAATTTAAAATTAGTTAAAATTGAATTTGTATAATTATGGATTAGGACATTATAGTACTACTCGAGACCTAATGGCCAAGTAAAGCCCACAAAAAAGTTCTCATCTTAGTTATCAAAAAATCATTTAGGTTTGAAAGTATTGATTGGAAGGAATGTCTACCTATGTTATTATGGGTATACTAGATGACATATAAGGTGACTACTAGACACACCATTTCAATTGATGTATGGTTAGGAAGCCATGGTACTAGTGGAGTACATGGTCTTGAGCTTAATGGTAGCAATGAAAAATCGATTAGAAGATGTTCAAGAGTTTGAAGGAAACACTCTTACAATTGAATAAATTAGGTGTACAAAGCCCGTAATGACATATTTGACAACAAAACTGACGTAATGATGAAAAAAATATTGACATGAAAAGCACATATGAAGAATGAATTTTAAATATGATGAATTGGAGCTCAAGTACAATAATTTACTTAAGATAAAGCTAACTAAATTTAAAACACTTTGATTAGAACTGTTTAAATTTTAGGATATAATGGAAAATAGTTAGTAGGATTAGAAAGATTAGAGAGAACAAGTGTGTATCCCTTGTGAATAGATTAAACTTATAACTCTATTGATGAAAAAAGAAACTTCTTCCGCTGTATCACCACAATAAAAACACAAATTGGGCAAATACTCTGCCCCAAAATTGAAACTTCATCCAAAACAAGGATTGCAACACACATTCCTCACTTTATTCAATTCCTCTAACAAATTAAGTCCACAAACAATTTACAATTCAATTCACCTGTTTTTCCAAACATACCATTTCCATCTACATCTTAAACTTCAAGACGAATTCCATTCTATTCATCTAACCAATGACACAAGAATGCACATATTATGTGATCTACATTTGCTCAATTCACTATTCAAATCCTTCTTCAATCTGTAATTTACCCTTCTTAATCCCAGCACATTATTATTTAAATTCTTCTTCTACTTTTATCCGCAACCCATCACTTTTGGCTTGACTCCTCTGTTCCAAGCTACACCTGCTTCTTTTCTTAGCAGCTTCCTCTCTGGTTGCGTGCACCTTCTCTTTTTATTCTTTCCCTTACATTATTATCAGTTTTATCTTTGAAAACACTACAACCTCCTCCTATCTGGTCGAAACTCTTCCAATTCTCCTCTTTCCTCTATCTTTACGCCTCCTCTCTGTTCTTCTTTTAATTTTTATTGAATTTTGCACACTTTCTTCCTATGCGCGACTCCATCTGTCTATCCAAATCTGCCATAATCATCTTTGTTTCCTAGCTACCTCCATGCTCTGCGGCCTGTTCTTTCTCTGTATGGTTGCGTAGCTTCTTTTGAAATTCTCCACTCCTCTTGGTCGCGTCCTCTCTCCTCTATCTTGCATACACTTTAATCTCTTATATGCATCGTCCTTCATTATCTTCAATCTGCACATTTCATTATCTTCCTAAGTGTTGCGGCCTCCCCTATGCTATTCCCTGGTGCAAGATAATTCTCTCTGGTTTTATTCGGCCTACTCTATTAGCTGCGATCCTCCATCTGCTTGCGCCTATTTTCCTCTTTGTTGCACGCCTCACACCTATCCTCCCCTCTTGTGCTGACAATTATTTGATCTGCCATCATTCTCTTCTGCATCGACTACTCCCTTTCTCTTTTTCTTTGTCTGCACTCACCATAATTTTCCTGAATGGCGCGCCTTATCTACTTCCCTTGAGTATTCCTTATTGCTGTCTATCACCCATCTATCTTCCAGATTTTGTATTTCAATTTCTTTTAAATTAAAATCATTTTCCAACTGTTCGACCCCATTGGCTTGTGCTCATAACAAACTCTTGGCCTTCGGTATGAAGCGAATCTCTCCAACTTCGCAATTTTGTTCTTTCAATTTTTCTTTTCATTCTTGGTCGTGAGACCAAAAGTCACCTCCTTTTTCAATTCGCACCTCTAGAGTGTGTATTGGATACGGAAAGCTATGCACAAATAAATTAGAAGGGGAAGCCCCCTTTTTTGTTTGTTGTTATACGTAAAAAGTAAAGTAATATAAGTTCCTATCTTTTTTACTCAGCTGGTAGAGGCACAACATTATAAAACTAAATACGTTGCAGCTAAGGTTTTTTCTAGTTTCTACATATCTTAACTACAACTAGACTAAAGCTATAATTATCCTATCTATTCAAGTAATTCAGAGCGAGAGGATCTAGGAGCAATTGGGAATGGTTGGATCACTTAGACAAACTATCTCTCAGAATGCATTTGAAGGCTCATTGCTCTTTTAGATTTATGCTGAAATAAAGTTTATGCAAGCAAACACTCAAACGGTAAGCTAAATCTCAAGATTCTCAGGGAGACGAGGTGCTTTGTCCGAGGTGTAGGCTGAAATATAGATTACTAGAAACAACATATTATTGAAAGAAATGAGACATTGGATCAAAGCACAAAGGTGTGAGATTTATTTCCTCAAAGCTCTCTTGAACAACAATAGTACATCTGGGAAAGCGAATTGTACGATGAAACAAACACACAATAGACGATCAAACTAGCTTTATAACATGACATTAAACAATAAACTGAACAATGATTTGCAACTACAAGTAAGCATACAATCTTGTTCTTACACAATGTGAACCAACACTGGATAGCAATATTGTAGGCAAAAGTGGCACAACAATTTGTTATCACAAGCAAAAGTTAAAATACAATGAACAAGGTGCTCTTATTTATAGAATCTCAAAGGAGTAGAGAACCCTAAAATCTCTTTGAGTTAACATTTAGTCTTGCCAACATGCAAAATTTATTCCTATGTCTAAATGAATGCAATTTAACAATTAACTGGAAATCTACCTCAATTAACTGGTCGAAAACTAAAACTAATTGGACTTGCCAACATGCAAGTTTTATTGATATGAGAGTTAACTGATAACCAACATCAGTTAACTGAAACATAACTAAAAGTTCCACCTCCACCAAAAGATATTCCTGAGGAAGAGATAAACATGCATGAAATCAACAATCTAAACTCAAGAGTGATGTTGAGTTGATTGTTGCCTTCGACTCTATCCTTGGGAAAACCGTGGGATCTAACTGGTTGTCTACTCCAAGCCATCTTGAGCAATCATATGCTCCAGGAAATTGTTAACTGCATCTTCTTCAGGCACTTGGATACTGTCCAAAATAATAGACTATTTTCTCAACGTCTTCTCTCCATCTGTGATCAACTTTAGACATCCTTAGGCACATGAGCATATTCCTCACAACCAAATACTTGAATGTGTCTCAACAAGGGATTTTTACAAGACCATATATCCATGGGTGTCTTATCCACAAGCACTAAAGTAGGAGACTTGTTAATTAGGTAGCAAGCAGTGGTGCACTTCAGCCCAATTTTTTTTTTTAGGCTAACCCCACTAAGCATGCTTCTAGCCATCTCCATCTACATCTTGATCATTCTCTCTATAACTCTATTTTTCCAAGGGGTATATGGATTTGTATTATATCTTTCAATCCCATGTTCTTTACAGAACCTATCGAAATCTATCAAACAAAACTCACCGCCATTGTCAGTCCTCAAACATTTAATCTTTTTATCCTTCTAATTATTACGAGAGCTTTAAACTTTTTGAACCTATTAAATACTTCAAATTTACTTATAAGGAAATAGGCCCATTTCCTACTATAATCATCAACAAATGAAATGAAATAAATAAATTTGGCAATCAAAGGAATATTAACATGACAAAACACATTAGAATGAATCAAGTCCAACACCTCAGAAGATTTGTGAGAACTAGAGTAAAATTGAACATGGTTTTTCTTTCCATTAATGAAATGTTCACAAAAAAAAAAAACAAGATTATAATCATTCATCCCCTTAGCAAGATTTTTATTTTTCAGGGTTCTACTTGACCCTTCCTCACAAATGCGGTCAAGCCTTTGGTTCCATAACATTGTTTTTTCTACTAGAAGTTTCATCTCCATAGAATGAAACCCTTGGGTACTTAGAAAGCATGACAATCAAAAATAGATGCAATATTCTTCTTCTCTACTGGTTCTGAGGGTGAGAATGAAGTCTTTGAAGTTATCTTCTTCATACCAAAAGAATTATTGCATTGAAGAGTGCATGCATCAAGCTGAAACAAAGTGCCAATTCAAACACGCTTAGCCAACACCATATCTCCTCGAGCATCATCTTGCATCCTCCATTCAGTAAAACCACCTACACACCCACATCATTCAATTTGCTTACAGATAAAAGGTTATGTGCCAAACTTGGGATATGTTGTACATTGTTGATCCCCTTCACTCTACTGTCAGGGAATCAAATCAAAACTATTCCATGACCAACAATCTTCAGATGAGATTCATCACCCAAGTACACCTTCTCATTGTCAAAATCTTCATACTTTGAAAACCAAACCCTCTGCAAGGTCATGTGGAATGATGCACTAGAGTCAATCAGCCACACATCTTCAGATGCATGTGTTTCTAAGGCAACAAGCACTTCACCATCATCTTGAGAAGACTTGTCAAAATCAAAGTCATTATTTTTCTTCTTTTTCTCCTCTTTACATTCCTTGTAAAAGCGACCAAGTTTTCTGCAATTCCAACACAGAGCTTTGGAATTTCTAGTAGACTTAGATCTCCCACGTGGGATTTGGATCCTCCATTGTTTTCTTTCTTCTTATCCTTCTTTCTTTTCTCCTTGGATCTACCACAAACTACAAGAGCCTCCTTATTTGATTTAGAGGATTTTCTTTGCATCTCCTCAGACAAAAGAGATATAACCACATCATCCATCTTGAAAGTGGTAATGGTACTTGCAATGGCCATAACAAGATGGTCCCACAAATATGATAATGAACGTAATAATGCCATACAACGATTCTCCTCCTCCATCTTTACACCAACAAAGGACAACTGGGAAACAAGCATATTAAAAGAATTCAAGTGATCCACAATAGATACTCCATCCTCCATCCTCAAAGAGAATAAATTCTTTCTCGAGAATAACTTATTTACCAGGATTTATCTTGATAAATTTCTCCAATTTTATTCCACAAAATTACAACCATTTTCTCCTCATGAATATTTAACAGGACATGGTCATCCAAACATAATCTTATGAGACCCTTAGCCTTCTGATCCATTTGATCCCAATCTTCTAGTTTCATGCTTGTTTGCATGAACCAAATATCACAAGCCATAAATCTCTATCCACCGATAGGTCTGAGGCATCTTGAGTTTGCACAACTCAAAGTTGCTTCCATTGAACTTGTCTAATTTAAACCTCCTGGATTTGTTAGCCATCTCTCTTGAAAAGAAGATTACAAACCCACTACACAGGCTCCCACTCAAACGAGTATCAATATAAAAAACCCTCTACCCAACAACCAAAATCACAAGTGATCAAGTTCTGATACCAACTAGAAGGAAGCAAGGTATGCAGAAACACTTCCTAACACTAATCTAATGAGGAGAGATGTATAGTTTTAATTATTTTATTGTTACAAAATGAGATGCACAATAGAGAGATTAATAAAATACCATCACATGCAAGTATAAAATCCCACAACACAAGATATACATCATGGGGAAAATCCTTTCGAGAGAGAAATCCCCCACTCCAAAACCTGCACAATGTATTATGAAATCAATGTTGATTACAACACACTTGCAATGCAAGTTCTTCTAGGAGTATGCACTAATACCGAATGTTGGAGCAATTTTGATAGCATAACAATACCTACAAATGAACCATACAAACTACTCCCACAAGCACCTTATTTATAAAGAAATACAAGCATAAAGGAAGCTTCATGAGCAAGCAACAAGGGATGGGAATTCAAATCCATGTGGAACACTTTTCCAACACATAGTTGAATTATGTGACACTTATTCAATGATTCCTTACCCCCTTACATGCCTCCATACTTGGGTGCCCCAAATTTTCCCCAAAGAGGTATTGATAGATGCCTTACAATGTCATAGAATCCGTCATATATGACAACTCTTACAATTGTAAGAGAATCTATCATAACTAACTAATAATAGAATATGCTTCTTACATTCTCTTACGACCTGTCATAGGTCAAACTTGGGTGCCTACTTTCCCATGCAAAGATGAAAACAATACTTTTCTAACTTGTCATAGAATTCAACACTTACATGTCATAATGTTGTCATAGGAATCTATCATAAAATCATGATAAGAATCCCTCAAAGATGCTGACAATTGTCAAGGAATCTCTTGGACCAAAGTGGGACACTTACATTATCTTGTGGGGACCACAACATCCTTTTCATGTTCAATGTCACCTTCTAACATGCTGACAACTCACCATGCCAAGTCATAATAGATGACAAATAAATTAGAGAAAGAAAATACAATATAGGCAATAATTAAATTAATAAATTAATGCTAAAAAATTGCAAAGGTTGAGACACCTTGATTTCCAACAAATTTCCAATTACTTGGCTTAATAAAATGTCACCTCTTATAATGTCAAGCATAATAAGCATGATCACTCTCCATATATGGTTAATTAATGCAATATTACAAATTAGATATGGTTTAGTGGCCCCAAAGTTCCCATTCACCTTAAGGGTACATATGCCTCAATAATTCCCATATAACATAGTGATTTACATTTATCTCCACCTCAAATTGTGTTCTAAATTTTAAAGAGGCAACACGAGTGTATTTCTTACTTTATTGTTTAAATCCTTGAACGATTTTCATTTCATATTACTTAGCTTGATTCTCTTTCCATGAATAAATGTTATTGCATGTAAAGTTGTAACTATAATTTAGAAAATACTTAACATTTTTTCTTAAACTATTAAGCTACCCACACAAAGCTCCTTATTTTTATGATGCTTGTAGTCTACTAGGCCAATTCATTTGGACTCTACTTTTGATGGCTCTATGTGAACCAATCCATTCCAAACAACATTAACATGACTAATGATTCAAATAAAGTTTGTTCTCCTTTGAAATCAATAATATCTACTCTATGCGTGCAACAAGTTCCTCATGCATTTTAAGCTAAAAATGAGAATATCATCCTAGTATTAGGTATCACATACTATTAAAAATGAGGGTGTAGCACTTTATTCATAATCTTCATAAGGTTGTCAAACTAAATTGAATTCAAGCGGTTGAAATTGATGCTAAACCTTCATTCTCGATATCTCTAGAAAAATGTGTTAGAATTTTGCTAAAAAACTCCTTTGAATCTCCTCAAAATTTAATTGTTTAAAAATTGTGTAATGATTTTTTAGGTTATCTAGATGTTTATAACAATTATATAATTTATCATGGAGACCAAGGAGAAGCCCGGAAGGGATTCTAAGCACATTGCCAAAATGAGGAACTAGGCAACAAAAGATGTTTTAAAGGACACCACAAAGCATTGCAAGGAGAAGGCTCTTGAGAAGACAGTTGAAATTGATCATGACTCCCCATTTCAAAACACACCAAGTGTGGAACTTGTTCGTGAGAAACCTGTGCAGGAGGAGGAGGGTGTTAAGCAGAAGCATGGGAAGCCAAAACCTCTAAAGGTTAACCCCTTGTCAAAGGACTTCTCCTATCTTAATGATGACTCCACCTCAATGTTTGAATTCCTTGACATGACGAGGGTGGGGGCCACCGGTACTTTCAAATTGACAAAGTGGACTCTACAGGAATTCAACAGGGTTAACATCAAAATAAGGGGACTGAAAGAGAATGTGCAAAATATTCCAAAAGGCTCTGCCTCAGATATTTTGATTGATAAAATTGTTGATCTTAAGTGTTCGTTCTCTGATTTCAAGCCCTTATGTGAACAATGCCTACCTGCTTTAGAGGCCAAGGTGTTGGATACCAACACAGACATCAAGAAATTGCTCCATGCATGTCATAATTCTATTAAGAATAGAGCAGATTCATTGGAGGTCCTATTCCATAAAATTAGTGAGCTAAGAGAAGACCAACTGTATTTTTCTAAGCTGATGGAGAAGGATCGGGTGACTAAAGGAAAAGGGAAAAAAGTTGGAAAGGACGATGTTAAAGGCCTTGCTACTAGAGGGATGGGTAACTGGAGGAAGACATTTGAGGACAAGAAAAAAAAATTGTTCGACATGATTGGCCTTCATAGGAACCAGGAACTTGAGGTGGCCAACACCTTATGAAACATGTAGTGTCAAGTTCTATTTTTTTCTTTCTTTGTTTCTTTCCTATTATTTTGTTGTTTTTTTGCTAATGGTCACTACTGCAGGGTTATTGTTACATCTTTAGAGCAGCATTTTGTATCTACAGTTGTAAAGGGTTTTGGGTCCCTTCAAAATCTATTTTTCCCATATAATCAAAACAATTCTATAATTTAATCCTAGAGATCATGTACACTTTTTTAGATTCAATAAATATAATCTTTTTTATTGAATGACATTTAAATTCATGGAATTTAGAATGACCTAAATTAATTACAACATATCAAAACTAGCTCCCCTTTAATCCTAAATTTTTAACATAATTTTCTATTCACCAAATTTGCTACTATTCCTCTCTCTAACTTAGTTCAATAAAATTTTAGTTCTATAAAATTAAAATTTTATATATGGCACATACCCTTTTCTAATTGCTTAAAGCAATCATTCATAAATAGATTGTGCTCAATTTAAATATATATTCTATCATATTACACCAAAGTGTTTTCTTTCCTATATGCATGGACTTAATATTTTTTTCCACATCATGAGTAGCACATCTTGGATTCAATATTGTATGTTACGTAAATAATTTAAAATATTATACAAGTCACCTCAAACTATCTTTGTGTGTACCTATTTATGCTACCATTATACACGTATATATAGACATGAGCTAAATGATATTAGATTTATACATGCTGAATTTTATACTGATTTGAGAGTAAATGAAATAAAACAGTTCTACATATTTAAGCTTATGTTTAATATATCATGGAGAATGATAAAATATTAAAATGATAAAATATACATAGTTTTTTTAACATGAGTTTATATCCATCCCTTATTCTAAATTATTCTCTCCTTTATATGATATGTGTAGGGGCTCAAAATATAGAAATTGGAGTACAAGTTGAGCCTAAGTTACATACTAGAGGAAAGGAGGCTCAACTACACAATTGATGTTAAAGAGGAGGCACAACTGCACATAGTTGATGTTAGAGATGAGGCCCAACTAGAATTTGATGTTGGAGAAGAGTCATGATTGCTTACTTAGATAGAGATACGTATCGTATAAATCTAATTAAAGAGATTAAGAGAATATTTTATTATAAAATATCATTTACTATATATATATATATATGTATAGAAGTTTTATGCTAAATAACCTAGTGAAGTTACTAAGAGGTTGAATAGAAATCCAAAGGAAATAGTTGAGAAGCACTTTAAACATTGTGATACACTTATTCAAGCCCTACTATTATCAAAATAATTACTCATGATGAGCAAAAAGATCCATGACAATTGTTGGGTGCAAATTTCACAAAAAAAGGAAAAGATTCTGAGAAAATATATTGTTCAAAATGTTACAAAAAGTTTGAGCCCCATTAGAAAAAATCTCAATCAATTGATAATAAAATTTCAAAAAGAGTGATTTTGACCTTCATTGTAAGTCCGCAAATACCAAGAAAGCGTCAAATCTCTCCACTTAAAGTGAATTGGATTAAGTTGAAAAACACTTCAAAGATATATGAAAAGGAGAAAGATTTTGGATGATAATACTATAAAAGGAAATTGGACATTGATTTATAAGGCTCCTTGTTTTGACAAGATTGAAATTGTTGTTAGGAAGTTGATCTCAAAATTTTAGCATGCTCATACTCATCCTTTATTAACTAGTAGAAATCTTTTCAAACACAAGATAGGGCCAAATGATTATGAACTATATACAAAACATTGGTTAGACATAAAAAAACATGTGATGTATGTTACATTTTATGATACAAAACATCATATAAATATTAAGAAAATAATGTTTGAAATATTAAGGCCATGGTATGTGAAACCAAACAAAGTTTTTGAAATTTGTCATCGTCACCATATTGAATTTGATCTTTACTATTAGGTGTATCAAAAGATCATAGAAAAAAGTGATGGTGTTGAAAATTTACCTCCCAAACAAGTTAATCCATAACATCCATTTTATGTGAAATCTGATGATGATGTAGATAGATGGTCCAATGAAATACATAAAAGGACTTTGTGAAACATGTGGAAATTTGGCTAAATTGTTTTTGAAAAATGAAGACATTGACATTATGAAGATGGTAAATTGCAAGAGTTAGAAGTACATAAAGTATCAAACAAAATTTGGGAAAGAATCCACAAGGTTCAATTACATAGAAGAGGAACTACATATTGGAATATTCATGGAATTATTTCATAAATTGACACAACCATACATATATCATGTATTTTTTGATAATTGGCAAGCGAAAGAGTTTTTGTTGTTGAGAGATACTTTCCAATCTAGAACAAGTTTCTCAATAGTTGAACTTACAAAAAAGAAACTCTTTTACGCATCAAAAGGAGATTCAAACACAATATTATTATTCAAAGCAAGTCACTATTATGGTGCATGTGTGTTATCAACATGCACAATTGAATTTGGATGGTGTTGATAGTACATATCTACAATGATTAACTAGGATAGAATCACTTTTATATTAGTAATGATAAAGAGCATGACACACTTTTTGTAGAACTTTGCTTAAGAATTTTTTTAAAGATTTGACAAGATGTGTGAAAATTGAGAAACATTTTGTATGGCCATATGGGTGTGCATCACAATTCAAATCATCAGGGCTATTTTATACACTTTGTAGAAATCATCAACATGACAATATACCACACATTTATAATTTATTTGAGAGTGCACATGGAAATGTGAACATGTTGGTGTAGGAGCTTGCATCAAATGTGCTCTACAAAAACATCAAATGAATTATGAGGGAGATCATAGAAATGATGCACATGATGTTGAATGGTGTAAGAAACACTTTACATGTGTGGTCAACACATTTTTATGGAGTAACACATATCCAAATAGAGTATTTTGGGAGATATTAGGTATGTATTGTTTGGAAAATGTTTGAAAAGATGTATTTTGTAAGGGACATATCCCAAATTATACATATATTTACAGACAGGAAGATCTTGCAGAAATAAGAAAGTTATAACTAAGGAGTGAGCAAGAGGAAAAGAGAATACAAAATGTAATCAATAGATAAGATGTACAAAGTAATATAATATAATAGATATATCAAAGATTTATGAATTGTCTTATATAAAGTATACCATTTGATGACTATTTTGTATATTAATCTTATTGATAGCTTTGTATAAATACCACATTATCCCAAACTTTCACCCTTCTATTGGTGTTACTGGGGTATAAATACAACTTACAAAGATTTCCTTGGGTTCAAAACTTTGGTCTCTAACCTATTTTTCTTGCTAATAATGACTTAACTGCATTCTCCAAGAAAACATAACACCATTGCATGCATTTGGAAAAGATCTTTGATAGATGTGTTGAATATAGTATTTCTTTAAATCCCAAAAAAATCATGTTTGGGATCATAGAGGGTAAATTGCTCGCTCATATTATCTCAAAGGATGGAATAAAAATTGACCTAGAGAGGGTAGTTGCTATAAAAAAAAATCCCTCATCCAAAGACATTTAAGTGCATTCAATCCTTCTTTGGACAAATAAATTTCATTCGAAGATTTGTCCCAAATTTTGCAAAAAAGGCTAAGTGCATCTCACATATGCTAAAGAAAGGACAAACCATACTATGGGGAAAAGAACCTACCAAATCTTTTCAAGAAATTAAAGAGGCAATCAAGAAAGCCCCAATATTGGCTTCTCTAGACTTCTTAAGGTCATTTCAATTATTTTCATTTACATCTTTTCACATTGTTGTTGTTGTATTGTTGCAAAAAAATGATGATGGATATGAGTAGCCAATTTCCTTCTTCAACAAATCTCTTAAAGCCACTAAACTGAAATATAATGCCATAAGGAAACATGCTTATTCCTTGGTCAGAGTGGTGAAAATTTGCAAATCTTATCTCGTGGGGGCCAAAATTGTTGTATATGTACCCCATGTAAAATATTTGTCTAGTAAGAAGTCATTGGCCGGTGGTGTAGATGGATAAACAAGACAAGAATTCACTATCAAAATCCAAGTTGCCAATTTGGTCAAAGGACAAAAATTAACAAAACTCGTGGTTGAATCCAATCATGCAAGTGCAAAGGTAAATTGCCTAGAGGAAGGAACATCACAATAAAAATGTAATTCAGAGAATTCTCCATAGTACAAAGACAATATATTATTTGTATCATTTAAATTGTCCAGAATATATGAATGACAATTAGAAAAGAACTCTAAAATTACATGCAATAAAATATGTTATTGTTGATCATAAGTTGTTTTGTAGAAATAGAGATGGTATTCTTTTGAAATGCCTAGATAAAGATGGTGTTGACAAAGTGTTGAAAGAAATGCATAATGGGGGCTATGGTGGACATTTTATAAAGAAAACCACAACTCACAAAATCGTTAGAGCAAGATATTGTTGTTCTTCATTGTTCTCTAGTGTTCATAGACTGGTAAGAAGCTATAATTAATGCTAGAGATTTTCAAGCAAAATAAAATGTTATGGAGCCTTGCCTTTAAGACCTTTGATAGTAGAGGCTCCATTTCAACAATGGGAAATTGATTTCATTGGCAAGATGACTGAGAAATCTAATGGGGGATTTAAATGGATTTTGGTAGTAACAAATTACTTCACTAAATGGATTGAAGTTATCCCTATTGGGAAGGGAACAACCAAGGTCATCATTCATTTTATCATGGCACACATTATTAATAAGTTTGGAGTTCTAAACAAAATTGTAACTGATAATGCAATGTGTTTCAAGTTAGTAAATTTTATTGATTTATGTTTAAAATATGAAATAAATTTCTCTCATCTCCCTATAATCCCCAAGGAAATGGGTATGTCGAGTCTAGTAATAAGAGTCTCCTAAAGATTATTAAGTTGATGTTAGGAAAGAATAAAGTCATAGGACTCAAAATTGAAGTTATCCTTATGGGAAAATTGTGTCACACCCAAGAATTCCATTGGAAAATCAATGTATGAGCTAGTCTATGGCATGGATTCTAGAGCATATGTGAACAACTTGTTACCTATATATATTTATACAAGAATCTGCTAAAGAGTTGGATGATGCCATGACTTACAAATCAATCAATTGATTGAACTTAACGAGACTAGTAGGCACACTTAGGTTGTTAATGCAAAAAAACAAGTCAAGTACTTGTTTGACAAAAGAGTAATTCCCAGAAAGCTTGAATGTGGTGATCTAGTGTTAGCATGGAATGCCAAATTACAAGATAATAGAAAACATGGTAAATTTGAACCCCTATGGTTGGGACCGTACACTGTTGTGAATTCTCATGGGGAGGACTTATATTTCATTAAGAACTTAACTAAAGAATTTCAGGAATTGCTTGTGCATGGATGATTCTTGAAGCATTATTTCTCTTGATCTTTTTGCTCATTTTCTATGCACAATAATTTAGGTTTCCCTTCCTTTTGTGTGGTCTCATGCACCTGTGGTTGTCTATGACTCATGGTGAAGTGTGTTTCCCTTTCTTTTTAGTTTGTCTATGTGTGTTGGTTTGCATCTGGAAGTTTTTGAATCCTCATCATATGTGGTTGTTTGTGACTCATGGTGAAGTGTATTTCCCTTTCTTTTTAGTTTGTCTATGTGTGTTGGTTTGCATCTCGAAGTTTTTGAATCCTCATCATATTCCATTGAAATATGTGTCCTTGAATAAGAACCACTAATAGGCCTTGAATTTTTTTCCTAATATTTTAGTGTTCATGACATGTACAGTTTTTTAAACATCTTAAAATCCTTAGTCTTTGTTTTTGATAAGGTAAGAACATTTACAGGGTGTTGTACCCTTTACATGGAGAGCCCTCGGGGCCAAAAAAGAGCTAGTTCAAAATAGGACATGAACTAGAAAGATCTTACAAACAGGAGCCACAAGGCTCGACAGAACAAGCCAAACAGGCCACACACAGAACAATACTAGAACACAAACAACCAACAAACATGTCAGAAGAAGTACTGGGACTAGACAACCCTAGAATCTGGGGGGATAGAACTGACTCCCAAAACCCGAGGCTGCGGTTTGAGGAGTCCTTTCTTTTTTTTCTACACAATAGACCAGGAAGGCTCAGAACCAAGGTCCACCAAGCGAAGCGAGAAGAGCAGTTCATCCACAACCACAATGGACAAAGAGCCTCCACGCAGCGAAGCCAGTAGCACAGAAGAGGAGTTAGGAGCATTCAGGGGATCAACAACAGTGTTCAACGAGGGACAGGCATAATCAGTCGACACAGTGACAACAAATCGAGGCAATGGTTCCACAGAAGGGACCTGGGGAGCCACAACCACCAAGGAAGAGTCCTCCTCAGAGGGATCCTATTCTAATACTTCAGTGACTGGTCAAGTTTGTGAGAATGGCTTAAGTTGTTTTAACAATGTGTCTTACATTGTCATTTCATTGGCCCCTTGTTCAAATTGCTAGTTGTACCTATTTTCCCTAAACAACAATGTGCATACAACTAGTAGCTTCTATGTCCAACATTTTGTTGGCTCTTGCCTATTACCTACGTGTTGAGTGTTGATTGTAGCATGCTTATGCTTGATAGCACAATCTCTTGCTCAACATCGCAACATATTCTTGCATTCATGTGCTACAGTGGTGTGTGTCCCTGACGATTTTCCTTGACCTTTAGCGGACCCTACTAAATACATACATCCAACATATTGTTGGCACCTTCTTATTAGTGTAGAATATCCTCGATTGTGTTTTATGTAGGCGGTGGGTCAAAATATGGCCTTTTTTCTTTTCTTTTCTTTTTTAAACTTTTTGTTGGATCTTAGGTAGTACTATGTAGTTACATGGGTTGAAGAATTTAAAAATATGCCATTTAGAGATTGCAAGTGTAAAATAAAAGCACAAAAATTGGATTTATTTCCCTTTAGGGTAGTGGGAAAAGTTTCTTTAGCTGGTGATTTATGATTCACATAGGTATGTGATAGAAAAAGAATTGATGTTTGAGGTTAGTGAGCAACATGAAGAATTCAAGATTAGTATTGTAATGTGTCACATCCCATGTCGTTAAGCCTAAAGAACGGTAATCAAGGAGAGTAAAGGCAAGGGTATGGGTGCTATGACAAGAAAAGAGGACAAGAGATGGCACATTTAGTGAGGCATAACACCCCTACCATTTTCCTCCAATGTCACTTGAAGGCATGGTTGTCCTTTCTTTTGCATGAGAATACTGTAGGATGTGGAAAATATATGGCATGCAAAGGAAGATGGACTTGCAACCCACCATAAAAGCATGATTTTAGGTAGTTTGGGAGATATTTTACTCAAGACATGAGTAGCAAAGGTCGATATGAGGAGAACAGAGAAATATGACATCTAAGAGTTGGGTAGGATAGATCAGAGGCACATAAAGAAGGAAGAGGAGGGTTAAAAGGAAATGTGTTTGATGGAGGATACGCATGAAAGGATGGGTGATCACAACAAGAAAACATTTAACTAAGATCCCAATGCAGTAAACCTATATTGAGGAACTTCCAACAAGGGCATCCAAATCTCAACTTTGACCCCCCACTGATATTAATCCTAATTCAATGTGAGCACCCCAAAACCCTTTCAATTAACTATCAAGGATATTGTGTAACGTTGGCACCCTGATTATAATACCATATAGTTTTCAACATAGGGTTCTATACATATTAAGATTCTCTTACACGGTAGAATAAGGATTAACTAAGTTTTGATAAGAATATTGTTATCCACAATATATCTCTCCAAGCATGGAGATCTAACATACCTAAGCACAAGTTGCCATACAATCCAAGCTCAATCTAAGAATAGGGTATCAGCAAAGAGTGTACATCCTTAAGTAGTAGTTAATGAAAATATCATTATGATGCAACAATAATGCAAAAGTCTCGATAAAACTCCTAGTGAGGTCCCACTAAAATATGGTTCAATGATATCAAATTCTTGTATCAAACTCCACCCATTATTATTCATAAATCGGGTTAAATGTCCCAAGGTTCATCTCATCAACATAGGGATTAGGTTTATTACTCAACATGAGATTACCTTGGTTCACACAAACCCCTAGGAAAGCACTTCCCTTTTAAATTTACTTAATAGATTCAATATTAAGATTCTTATAGTCAAGGAGTCAATATATATCTTGTAGTCATATAAAGACTTTACCCTAATACCCAAATATATATAGCATGTCTTATTATTGCATTAATCAAGGAGGATGAAATGACATTAAATGAACATATTACACTTGTTACCACTACAATAGAGTTTCCCAATTGGTCCATAATTGCATGCATCTTGATATCTTCTCAATATAATGTTGCATCTAATATTTTCAATATTACAAGTATCTGAAATCTCATAGTTTTACTAAATTAAAAGCCACATCGATATCAAGCATTGATGTTATTTCTATAATAATGACATTATAACTATTAAATAATAAATAATATTTCACTTAGCGCCGAACCTACTACGAACTCTTCACAATATGAAAACAATCTAAATTTCAAGATATAAATTATGATCTACACTTTTCTTAGCCATGGACTGATAAACATATTAGCTACACAAACTTGACCCGAACCCTCAAACCCAAACCCAAACCAATCACTTACCTTTTAGCATTATAAAAGAAAACAAGGGAAAGCAATTTTAACCAAGATTATTTAAATTGAAAACTTGTCTTTGTTAACAGATTAATGATGACGACCATTGTAGTTTAGTTGTGAAATAAATTCAAAAAGATACATCAGATCTCACTGACCCTTGACAAACCCTTGCAATCATGTTACAATTTTTTTTTATTTCAATCATTATACATAGGCAACTCATCATTGAAATTAATGTCAACTAAAATAATGTTATGCATTGATTCACGTACTTAGGTGCCATCATCATGTATACAAAAACATTTTATAGCGTGACCAAACATTGTGTATAAAGATTCAATAATGCTATTTATATTAATTGTTCATTTATTCTTAAGTTCAATAACTTTCATATGATTTAATTTAGAATACTATTTGTAAAATAAATTATATTATTGGAATTGTTACTTCTTGAGCAAATTCAGGGATACCCCAACCAGGGGACATGTTGTGACTTAATTCACACCTCACCCCATTGCAAATGGGGCCCCTCATATTATGCTTTTTAGGGTTTCGTCGTTGCGTCTCAGTTTTCGCCCGGTCTCCGTTTGGGGTTTTGAGTCTGAATTTTGAAAGGTCACCCGAGTCAAGCAAATGATTTTTAGCCTGGATCACTGTGCAAACATCGCCATCATGCTTAGGAGGCCTAGGAGACAAAGATCGACTGTCGTTTCAGTCAATTCCGACACTTCCTACTTTTTAGGGTTTTTTCACCCTGGGCGCCCTATTTTTTAGGACCCACTTTTTTGGCACTTTTGGGCAATTTTGAGATCCCTATTTTTTAGGGTCTATTTTTGGAAAGTTGCTATTTTTGGAAAA
Organism: Sequoia sempervirens; assembly: GCA_007258455.2. Classification (NCBI taxonomy): domain Eukaryota; kingdom Viridiplantae; phylum Streptophyta; class Pinopsida; order Cupressales; family Cupressaceae; genus Sequoia; species Sequoia sempervirens. Next base: position 61,106,101 of record VDFB02179234.1, read on the forward strand.
TTTCTATTTTTAGAAAGTTTCTATATTTGGAAAGGTCTCGAGTTTCAAAAATCCACTCAGAAGTTCAAAAAGATCAACGAAACTCTCAGAAAATGGATTTGAATTTTTTTTGAAATCATGGTGAAATTCTAGAAAATCACAGAAAAAGTTAAAAATCTGGAAAAATTGCTTGAAAATGGTGAGAAATCTGGAAAATCACAAAAAATGGTGGAAAATCTAAAAAACCAGTCAAGAAATTTGAGAAATTCATCAAGAAATCTGAAAGGATCATGGATAAATCTGATAAATCATGGCAAAGTGGCCCAAGTGTGACTGAAAATTCATGGAGGAGACTGAAAATTGTGAGAAATTCGCCTAAGTATGGAGTTTACTCAGCATGGAGAAGGAGAAAATGTCGGAAAGCTTCAGCCAGACAATGGCAATGGCAAGAATGAATGGCAAGTCCGCCATAGACAAATGGTGAATGGCAATGAAAAGAAGCAAGTCTGCCTTCCAATGGCCTGACATGTGCTAAAGTCCGCCCTCCAAAGCAATGAAGATGGCTATCCAAAGGCTAAAGTCCGCCCAGCAACATGAGGTGAATGGCAAGCCATCCTATGAAGTCCGCCCTTAAGTGGCAACAAAAATAATGAAGTCCGCCTTGAGCTAGAAAGGAAATGGCAAGACATCCAATGAAGTCCGCCCTTGTATGGCAAGATAAAAATGTGGATGGCAAAGAAAAGTATGAAGTCCGCCCTTGGTAATAAAGTCATGGCCAAACATTGAAGGAAGTCCGCCCTTGGAAAAGAAAAAATTGTCTAAGGCATAGCTAAGGAAAAGGTTGAAGTGGCTAGACAAGTGTTAAAGTCCGCCCTTGAAGAATGTTAAATGGCAACACATGGAGCCAAGTCCGCCCCTATCAAAATGTTAAGATGGCAAGCTAAAGAGCCAAGTCCGCCTTGGTTAAAAGGATGAGTGGCGAGCAAACAAAGGAAGTTCGCCCACTAGATGGCAATAAAACATGCCAAATCCGCCCCTATCCAAATGTGAAGTGGCAATGAAACAAGATAAGTCCGCCTTGAGCATAAGACAATGACTTGAGAAGTAATGAAGTCCGCCCAAAAGGTGGCAAAGAAATGAGGCAAGTCCGCCATGCTTAGAAGTGTGAAAATTAAAAATTTTGCCTAAGTATGGGCTTTGGAAAATGTTAAAATATGCTTGGCACTTTGGAAATTCGCCTAAATCCAAACATCAAAATGACTAAGAAAATTTAGCCAAACGTTCTAGGGAGATGAAATAAATCACAGCGAAATAATTTTGGACGATGGAAGTTATGGCAAAACAATTTGGAAGAAAGAAAATTCGCCTAAGGCAAAAGAAATTCGAAAAAATCAAATTGCCTTAGACAAAAATAATTTGCCATAAAAAAACGAATGGGTTGGAAATAACACATGGAATAATTATTTTAATTATTTTAATTATTCATTTTTCAAACCCAAAGGGATAAACTTGAAAAAAATCGAAATTGAAAAAAGATAAAAGAGCTTTATTGAACTGGTGACGAATTTGGAAACTTTCCCGGATATTATCTTTAAGGATAAAACTTGCCACTCGAAAGCTGAGTACAAGACAAGTTAAAACTCAAATTCGAAGGAAACATTTGAAACTTGCTAATTGGATCGATTTTCTCACCTTATAATTGATTTCACTTCTCATTTTTACGATCATTCGTTTTCGAAAGGAAAGTGTGAGAAGAAATTTGTCTAAGGCAAAAAGTGAGAAAAGCTTGCAGCGAAGTAAAAGAAGCAAATTTTTGCCAGCTTGCATTGTGATCGTTATCATTTCTTCCAGAAGATCTAGGCAGATTTACTTTGTCCACTTCATTTTGACATGAACTTCATCATTTATTTACTTTCAGCTTGATTTTTCATGAAGTCTAATTCAACAAATAGCTGGAATTTATTGCAAAATGATTTAAATTTCGAATTCTAAATATTTTCTTTGCCTTCTCATTGCAGATTTATTTTCAAAGCAGTAAAGATGAAGTTTGCCAGCAAAGGCGTGCAGATCCAGTCAAACATCAAGTCCAAGTGGGAGCACGTTGTGGACAGTAATCTTGGCCACGTCGACATTGAGGACTTCAGGAAGAGAATGTATGGAAGTGATGGACGTCTACCTTCGCCAATTGCTATAAGAATGATGCGCAATGGGATTGTTCACGCAGCTGGTTTTCCACCAGCAAAGGAGTGTCCGGAACTAATGGTGGAATGCGCACTGCACTACAATGCATGAGAAAGGCAGATAGAAGCTCTTGACGGAAGAGTCCTTGCCTAGTTGTCCGAGCCAACTATCCAAGAAACTTTCGGAATCCCAGTCTACAACCGAACGTCTTATCGCACCAAGGAGGAAGCACTCAAGCTTTACCAGAGCCAGCAGGATCTCTGTGCGTCCAACATAAACAAGAATTGGTTACTAAATCCCAAGCCTACTGCAGGAAAGATGCCGAAAAAATTGGTCAGAACGCATTTTAAAGAGGAGTATGGCGACATTGTCTTGCTGCTAAACAAGATAGTAGGCAACCCCCATGGTGCACCATTTGAGAACTGGATGTATTATTTCGTGGATGAAATAATTACTGGAGTCAAGATGTTCAATTGGTCCAGAATGATCAGCGATAGCCTCCACGAACAATTGGTCAACCTGGAGGAGACCAAGACATTCCACATGAGATCTTACATCATATATTTGCTTGCGAGGTATTACAAGTATTCTGGCTTGATTTGCAAAGGAGTGGTGGGCAATGGCGAAGGACAACTCAAGGCATATGACTGTTATCCGCAGCTGCAACTAAAAGAAAAGACACATTTCCGACGAGCTCGTGATGCCTTTTTGATGTACATCACTCGGCTCCTGCAAGGTGGAACGCATCAGAGACTCACCCATGAGGCCAAGAGTTTGATCAGCCGATATGGATCGTGGTTTATTCAATTTCCTAAGTTCACGTACATCAAGATCCAGGGATTCTCCGGAAATCCTTATAGACTGCCCATCTATCCAACCAACAAAATGGTCTTGCTGGAAGTGCTAAGGCAGTTGGAGGCATACCAAAATATTCAAAGGCCAAAACAAAAGGCAGCTGTCACCTTTCCTTTTTTCATTGGCAACATGGAAGAATCTTTTCCGACGGCACAAGCAGCGGAGATTGCTCGACTAGAGATCCAGAATTATTTGTTCCTGTCATACAAATCTAGAAATAATTTTGATCCACTCCATCACATCAAAACTGTGGACGGAGAGAGATACAAGCATCGAGTGGACTTAGAGGACTTTTGGGCTAATGCAGCCGATGAATATGACGTGAGGAGGAGGTTGTGATCAAGATTGCCACTAAGCATGATAAGGGCAACCGAGCTTTTCAACGTGCCTGATCAACTACAGGATGATGGAGTCTATTTGCAGCCAGGCTTCAATGAAAATAAGCCACTCCCCCCTATGAGATGGTTTGAGCCTGAGATGGGCAACCTGGCGACACTCATCCGGCCCGTTTTCAAGTGTTCTCAATGGTGGATAGATCGACAGGTAGAAACTTTAAGGGCGAGGAATGTGCAATTCACCTACGAGTTAATGGGCGATACAGAGTCCTGTTCTTCAAATGCTGGTGCCTCTCGTGGAGATGGACAAACAGATGCTGCCAACTTAAAGAAGAGAAAATAAATTGGCAAATCTACAAAACAAGACAAAATGATAGATGAAGGGCCTTCTCGAAAGAAGCACAAGTCCAGACCTCTTCAGTTGGCCACTTCCAGAAATATAGAAGAAATACTCGCCATGGATAGAGAGTCTTTGGAGAATGCCAGGATTCCTTCCCCAGTCGGAGATATGGAGCCAATGCAGCTGGAAGACGATGCTCAACCTTCTCCTGCAGGCATTGAGATCATAGAATCAGATAATGATACAAATATTATGGAAGAAGAATTCGAGGAAGGAATGATTTCCGCCCTCAAAGGGATCCAGGATGACCCATCTGTGCAGGAGATTTCGAATGTGCAAGAAGTCCATAATATGCCAGAGACGCAGGAAGAGCAAGAAGTGCAGGACATTCAAGAAGTCCAAGGTCAACAAGAGGACGGAATTGAGCAGCCAACCATCCTAGAGTGGCTTAAAGAAAGATTGAAAAGAAAGGCGCCAGCGGAGGTACCTGAGGAAGAAGATGATGACACGAATTTCTTGGCAAGGCTAGAGCAAGTTGCCCCGAAAAAGAAGGCCAAGAAATTTTCCACTATCCAAAGGGATGAGGCTGGCAACCGCACATTACAAGTTGCAATACCCACAACTGACAAGTTCCAAGATGAGATTGCCCCGGAGGAATACGCCATCAAGACAATTGACATGGGTCCGACAACAAAAGGGCAGGAGATTGAGGACTTGGACAATTTCGTGGCCATCATTAAATCCAGATTGGAAAAGGAAGTGGCGAAGAAAAAAGAATATAAAAAAGAAATTGAGCGCCTAAAAGACTACATCCAGCACCTGACCAAGCCACTGAATGAAGGTGACCAAGCAACGCTTCTACCTCCAAATTCTTCGCAAGAACCAGTTAGAAATTTTGAAGAATTGACTACAGCGAAAGAAGCTAAGGGTTGGATGGATGAAAGGAAAGAAGAGGCGTTGGCGTTCGCAAAGAGACTAGCATGTGTGTATGAGCAGGTTTCCTTTTTGTTGTCACGCGTTGCAGACTTAGCAGAATCTTGGGGTAGCCTCGAGGACATTCAAAACAGGATTATCCCATGCATTCGAGAATTGAAGGGCATCTCAAAACAAAGGTTGATTGATGATGGGATCGTTGAGGCTGGAGCTGCATATGATTTCAATGGATGGTATTATGCTCTGATTTCACGGAAGGGAGTCTTGGAAAATGTGAAGCAAGATAGCATCAAAGTTGAAGAACAGGCGAAAAAGATTCGGAGTAAAATTTACCAGATGGCTGCCGATATACTCGACAAAGATGTCCGGAAGAAACATTTGCGACCAAAGAATTTAAAAGAACAAGTACAGAAAATTTTCTCCATCTCCGGGCCACTCATGAAGGAAAACTTCACCAGGGTCTTCAACTTCATGGCCATCAGAAATTCTTTCTTGCTACAAGAACCAGAATGGGTGACCACTTTTGCAGGATGTGCCGAGAGCTTGGACTTGCAGGAGTACAACGTCAACGCACTGCCGGACATTGCTATGGAGGAGGTCGGCTCGATCGTGTCCAGGTTCGCCGAACACAATGCAGCACAAGTGGATAAGGATGCCATTCCAGATGTCTAGGGTTTTCTCCAGTTAACTGGTTGATATTTTGGAAACCCTAATTAGGGTTTAGTCATGTTTAATCTGGGCCATTGATCTCATTTCAATCTTGGCCGTTCATTGTAATTATGGAATACTATATAAATCCCCCTCGCTCTCTTTCATTTTATTAGAAAAATTAGAAAATAGGAGATCAGAAGAAGAATTAGAATTCATTAGAAGTTAGAGCAGATTCAAGAGAATTAGATTGTAGAAAATAAGAGAGAGTTTATGAGATTGTTGTGAAAACACTATTTTGATAATAAAGCTCAAAAGCATGAGGTGCCTTGAATCCTTGATTGTCAAATAGTTGCATGGTCGCATATTTTCTTTCTCATTTAGTAAATTTGAATTAGAATGTATGTTAAAAGAATGATGGATTGATAACGGAGACTAGTGAAACCCAGCTCATACTTTCTTTGAGTGGATGCTTTTCACTCGATGTGCAAAGTTAGACTGAGCTTTCCGTGGATACTTAACTTCTGTTTGGATAATTATTGTTCGATTTGATGGTAATTATTCATTACGTGAAAATCATAAGCACATTCCCAGAAGATTGCACTTGCTCTGTGTAGTTGTCATATAACGTGGTGAAGCAGAGTATTGTTTATTTGGTTTCATTTAATCTTCGTCGTCTCTTCATTTCTTAGGAATAGCATAGGATCTCTTAAACCCTTAACTCTTTTTCACTTTTTTTTATAAAATCAAAAAAAAAATCCAAAATGACACTGTATTCATGTCTCTGCTTTCCGGAGTAATTCACAAAAGTAAGTCCCCTTGTCACAACCAGCAAATCACATCAAAACCACATAGCTCATCTGCATTCATCTTAAACATTGGAATTACCACATGATCTTACTTGCAATCTTCGCATAGAAGGTAGTTTTTCAAGAGGGGATAGAGCGTCTTGGACACTTTATTCTAGTATGTTTGTTGTGTCATAAAACACACATCAACAGGACATTACATTGCCTTTGAGCTAGTCTTAGAGGAGTCTTCTAGGTAGATCAAAGACTTGATGATGATTTAGCTGGCACTATATATACATTTGGTGATGCACGTGTGAGCATTTTATTTGTTTATACATTTTCTACCAATTACTTAAAAAGCTATCCTAAAATAAATGGGCAAATATTCAGAGTATATTTGCTTTATTATTTACCATAACATTAAATCTAATCAGTCTGACATAGTAACAGAGCTAGAAAGAAGCTGGGCAGAAGGAATAGATTGCATTTTATCTTGGGAGAAAATGTTGTGAATCTTTGTTTTAGGTTGAACTGTTTGAAGCATAAAATAGTAGGTGAGCTATCTGGAAAAGCCTTCGACTGAAATTGAAGCAATGCCTGAAGATGGGTCCAATAGTGAGACCCAAATGTTGGACTATAAATTACTGATGTTCTAAATATCAATAGAAAATCGTTACATGTAAGAAGTTGTTGCTCCTACATATAAGAATCCTTGTTAAATATTTTGTTTTTAAAAGACAGTTTCATTGTTATAAAGTCCCACTATGCGCATCCTAAGGAATCATACATATGCTATTGGAAACACATATCTTATAGCACAATTAATGCATTCATAAATGGGAAGTAATAAACTCGTACGGATGTATTTAAAATCCTCATCTTCAATAAGTAATCACCATAAAAGCCTAAAACAATTAAGATTAATACGCTTATTCTGTATTTGACACAATAGAAGTGGGATTTACGAGACTTCTATGGCTGTTCCCTTTACTTACAAGTTGACCTCTACACGATTAGAGAAGTGTACGAAGTGTGCTTGACTTCTGTTTTTACTTTTTTAAATAGTTTTTTGTGACAAGAATTTCAGATCATATTTCACATGCACTCGAGTAAAAAATATGCTTGCAAGGAACCATCTACAGAGTCTCTTTTTTTATATTGCATGCTAGTTCACAAAAAGAAGATACAATACGATAGTCGTGCACTATGACTAAGTATCAACAGAGATCCAAAAAAACAACTTCAAGCTACTACAATACAGTCCCCATATAATACACAAAAACTGGGGGTTATATCAGTAGCTAACTAATAACCAGTCATAATAAAAGTTCAAAAAAAATTATCTTTTTTAACAGCAGTAACTTCAGCATGGGCGATTGTTTTAGATACAAAATCCTCAGCAGTAGTATTTTCCTGCATATCAATAGCCAGGTGCTCAGCCGGTGATAGTCTAGCATTATGATCAATAAAGTTTCTCTCAAACCACTCTTTAAATTTTTCAGCAACTTGATCTTTAAAAATCCACTCATTGAGAACAGCTTCATCTGCATTGATTTTTGAGCAGCTAGGCAAAGACGGATCACCTTCAGTTGTCTGCTTTAGTTCATCTAAGTCAAATTCTGGCCACCATTCTATGTACAATACATCTTTTTTCAGTTTAAAAGAGCCTTTGTTCATTAGCTTGAAGAACTCATTTTTTATAATGTCCAAGTCATCATAACCTAAGAAACAATCAAAGAAAAGTTGATTTACATAACTTATGTCAGTAAATAACCTCACTTTACCTTAGAACAACTCATTATTGCTAGCCCTCCTAATAAACCAAATTATTTCTGTGAATAAAACAAGCCAAAGTTTACGTATCTATTTATTCAGACCTTTACTATATCCAACATCTGCCCAAGAAACAAACTCTACCCTAGCCCAACATTTACAATTACTTGCAAAGAAGCTCCAAAACTTCTTAGCAAAGTAGCATTCAAAGAAAAGATAACATGACTTGTTAACATTACACAAACTACAAGAGGCAGACATATAAGTTATAACCCTTGTGACACATAAAAGACTACAGCAAGTTTTTTGTAGTGACCATCTAAAGCAAGATTTTTTAGTGTAACCATGAAGACCAGATAAATTGAGATTTCCTAACACTCAAACCCACTTAACCTTACCTTCCAAGGTTAAGATAGGTGAATATCTCTTGGATACCGATCAAACTATCACATATTATTCTACTAGTGGCTTTAGTTAAAGGCTGTGCCATTAATCCAATTTATGTTATTCAAAACTTTTGTTTTAAATCTCATTTTGAGGGTTTATAGGAAAATTCTCTGCAGCCTTTTTTAATATGGAGAAAGGTTTTTCTATGAATCAGAAATGTTATACTTCTCTTTTGACTCTGTATATTACTAACATCTGATTATTCTTAAAAATATCCCCAAATTTCTGAATCCCTTTATAAAACCCCTTTGGAAGAACACCCTTGGACTAAGGCCAAGGGTTTATTTTTATAATGCAAGCACCACCAAATGGATCTAAAAATATGGATATTGACTTCCTTTTTTGAGTATAGCTCCTAATAAGGCCCCCTGATAACTCCCAGGCCCTTCAAATGTTGCATAAAACACTAGAGCCAGCAGGTTTGAGAACAAAATTTTCAAACAGGATATCATATGAGTGTAATACCTTACAAGAATTTTTATTTTTTGGTACAGCATTATTTACGTTGTTTCTGATAAAGACCTTCCATGGCTCCACTTCCTCAAATGATTTGATAATCCATCTTTTGGCTAAGGACCTACCATGGATCTTTAGGTTCTTCAGCCCCATTCCCCCATATTTACTAGGAAGACAGCACCATTTCCAGCTCACATACCTTTTCCTATTCCCTTTTCCATCAGACAATAGGAAAACTCTTTTCATTTTATGAATCCTCTGCAACTGATAACTCTCAAACAGCCAAGAAGAAGCATAATACAGACTAAATGAAGTTAAAAAAATTTGACAAACTTGAAATTCGCCAACAATAGAAAGCAACTAACCTTGCCACTTGTCAAACTTCCAATTTTCTTCACCACCAGTCCCGCATATCTTTTAATTGTGGAGAGACAACAAAGGGGAACCCCAAGGATCTAACAATCTTATTGGTCCGTTCCTAAGTAGCCGGTTCGGGTTCGGGTTCGGGTTCGGGTTCGCGGGTTCGGTTCGCCGGTTCGGCAAAATTTTTTGGGGGGTGGGTTCGGTTCGTCTTGGGTTCGTTAGTACAAATTACAAAATATGTAAAATATATATATGCAGCCCAGAAGCATGAATTCAGAATTAGGATTAGAATATCACATAACTGATAACATCATATAAACAACACAACCACCATAAACTTGAATGTCATTTAAAACATGCATGATAAATATTCATTGTTCAAACTTCAAGTTCAATATTACAACACTTTCAAAGTTTTAATCATCATATGGATTCTCTAGATCATCCATATCAATGTCAACATTGACATTAGATGAAGTAGGCTGAGCCCACAAGACCGACAAGCCGCCCCTATCTTCACTGTCTTTGGAGATATAAACTAGGGCCATTATTATCAGATCTTGCATTGCTCCTATTAAGAAATTAGCTGATACTATACTTGAAGTGGAGCTATTGGTTTTAAGACTTAAACTTTGTTTGCGATTCAGTTGTGCATTCTTCTCAGAGAATGCTATATACACTTATATTTTGCTGCTATAGGGTTTGCTGTTTAGTTGCTCTTTCTTATGTATATTACTTTTATAATTTTATTTCACTCTCTTTTGTAATGCAGCACAGTGATGTTTTCTGTGGTTATTTGAGGATAATATTGTAAATTCTCTCTATGTAAGTTTAATGGTTGGAAAAAATCAAATTGTAGGACCTTTGCATTGTAATGTTTACTGGTAATTTGAGTTTGTATTGCAATACATATTGTTTTCTTATCTAGGATTATGATTTTATTTTTTTTATAATGGATGATAAAATGTGATCTTAAATATCAATTAAAAAATAAACAATCAAAATTTAGAGACTAGTTGATTTGACTATTTTATACTTAAATGGTTATTAAAATTTGAGATCTGTGTTTTCTTTGTTTATTTAAAATTTTGATGTTATAATGGAGAACCTTATCCCCGTATCTGAATGGATTGGAATTTTTTTTAATATATTTGAAAATTTGAGGTTATAATGGGGAACATTATCCCTGTCTCTGAAGGGATTTGAATACAATATTTTAATTATTTAAACTGTACCCACATCATAAATATTTATTACATAGGTATGTGTTTCCTTTCTGAAAGAGTAAGTCCCCATGCATCTACAATTTGTAATCGAAGGTTGGAGTTCGTTGAAATCGACAATTAGAAACTGCATAGCAAGATCAGAATTATTAATGCTACAGATTGTGATATGATGTGGAATGAAAATGCTTGTTTGCAAAACAAATGAATGAAAATGAGGCAGTTTAGGTGTTTAACATGTTTTAGAGGTCACTTTTAGGGTTCCCATGGGCGTGGGTCAAAGTCAAAGTGAAGTAAACATTAAAAAAAACAAAAAAAAATCACTTTTTGCCGCCCAGACGCCCGGGTTCTGCTTGGGTTCGCCTTGGGTTCGCCCGGGTTCTGCTCGGGTTCGCCCGGGTTCTTCACTGGCGAACCAAGGCCCAAATGCAAGGACCCTGGCCGAACCAGCAGAAGGACCGGACCAGGACCCGGACCCAGGGCGAACCCGGACCAGGACCCGGGCCAGAACCCTGCGAACCGGCTACATAGGACTCCGTTCCATTCCCAGCGAATCTTATCAAACCAGCCTGGAGGAGGATCTCTCCAACTAACCACCATAGATTTCTGGTAAGAAAGTTTTGATCCAGAGGCTCTGCAGTATAGCTCAAGCTTATTCGTTAGATTCAGAAAATTATTTTCTTCAATAAGAAGGAAAAGAGAGGTATCATACACAAACTAGATATCAATTAGCTCCTTACCATTAGGCAGTGTAAGGCCTTTCACTGCGGGACCAGTGGAGGACTCTCTGATTATGTATGTAATGCTTCTGCACAAAAAACAAAAAGGTGGGGCTAAAGGGCATCCTCGTCTAATAGGTCTCTGAAGGTACAATGGGAGAGACAACTTACCATTGATATCAACTTAAGCACAAGCATCTTTAAAAAAAATGCTAACCCACCTGCAAAGTTTATCTTTGAACCCAAGGGCCTCCATTACCAGAAAGATGAATGGCCATTCAATTCTATCATATGCCTTTGCAAAGTCCAATAAAACCATGCATATTTGTTGTTCAGTCCTCTTAGCCCACTCAAGACCCTCCCAACTAGTAATCAAGTTTTCTGGAATGTGTCTCCCTTTTACATAATCTGTCTGGGACCAAGGAACTACAAGAGGAAGAATGTTCCTTAATCTGGTAGCTAACAGTTTTGCCAAGATTTTATATGAACCATTGGGCAATGTGATTGGTCTCCAATTTTTGATGAGGGTCTCATCCCCATCTTTGCACAAAAAAATTTATCACCCCCTTATCAATTTTATCTCCCAATTAGCCATATTGAAATATTTCATTGTATACATCTAGGAGGTCTTTGACAATCCACTCAAAGTTCTTATAGAATTTGACGAGGAGACCATCACAGCCTGGAGATTTGTCATTTTTGATGTATTTGATAACCCATTTGATTTCATCCAAACCAATTTCTTTCTCACGATAATCTGCCTCTTCAATATTTAATTTCTTGGGGATAATGCTTCCCTAGTTTCCACAGTTTTCTCATTTATCCCATTTGAGGTGAACAAATTTATATAGAAGGAATGGAATTCACTAGTTATCTTTTCATGTTCCTCATATAGTTGACCATTAATAAGTAATGGGCCATTTTTTTGCCTTAATAAACTTAGTCCTGAGAAAATTAAAGTATTTAGTATCCTTGTCCCCACTTTTAATCCAATTAGCTCTAGCCTGTAAAAACACACCCCTGTTTTTTTTGAAAAATGACTGTTTGCTGCTTGTGTTTGCTCAATGAAGTTTGTGTTTGTTTTCTCTTTTAAAATATGTTTTGCATGAGTAAGAATGTAAAAAGCAGAGTGCAAAAATACAGTAAACACCATAAACTGAAATCTTTTCAAGAGAGATTGTAACCAGCAACAAAGGTCTTCATTTCATGAAATAAAATCAGAACTTTTACAATATTAAAGTCAGACTTTAATGAACCTGTTACAGCAGCATGAATTCTTGGAGAAGCCACAGAAAACACCCACTTAAACACCTTCAATCTTCTTCTCTTTTCCCATGCCCAGGGCTCCTATTTCCAGCGCCAAAAATCCAAGTTAAATTCCACTAAAAACTGATCAGGAAATAAGTTTCTCAACAGCAAAGGGTGGCCCTTCCTGGAAGTTCAACCCTCTCCTAAAAATCACATACACCTCCAAAAAATCCTATCTTGGGCTCTTTAGAATCGCCCTTGAGAGGGCTTCAAAATGAAACAATACCCAGAACCAATCCTCCAGCTGATAAAGAGTTATATGAGCAAAAACTTAGTTTCAGGTCCATGACTGTAAACACCCAGAAATCCAAGAGATCACTCCAAAACTTCTGAAAATCACACCAAAACTGAAGCCACACCAAAGCACACCAAAAACTCCTAGAAATACTGAAAAATCTTCATGTTTTCTCCTCTGTAGATCAATCTTTGAAGCTCCTGTTGAAGTAAACTTTGAACCAGCACCAATATTTGACTAGGGTGGATATTTCACCACCGAAATCAACCCAACAATGGAGGGTTTTTGTCCTCACAATGTTTTCCAAGCAACCAGAGAAATTCCAGCAGCATATCTGTAAATTGTCAAGTCTGGATAATGAGAAATGAGAGCCAAACTTCATTTTATAAGTTTAGGGCAAAAATGGACTCCAAAAGTTTTTTTTTTAATTTCTCTCTAAGAATTGGATGCCCTTTTCACCTTTTAATTTTTAAAACATTTAAAAGTCTCATCTCCACTTTTTGGTGTCCACTTTGGAAGTCCTTTAAAATATTTAAAACTTTTAAAACATTTAATTGACTTTAAAAAACAACTTAAAGTTGTTCACTAGGTTCCTTGGTCCCTTTTAAATGACCACTTTACCCCTTGATATAAGTTATAATATAACTTTTTAATCCAACTTATAAAATGCTTTAGTGGTCAAATAAACAAATATTAAATTGTAACCTTTGGCTCTCCAACTGAAAACTGGACAATTTCACTGCTGCAAATGCACAAGCCTGGAACCAACTCCCCAATAGTGACTTACTAAAAATAGCACTACTATAAATAGTAAGTATATGCCCAAAACCCAGAACTGAGTGGAACTGAAGACCAATGGGAACACTATAATCGGCCACTACTAAAAATAGTAACCCCTGCGGAAAACCCTAAACTGAGTTGCAAAAGATAGCACTTACTATAAATAGCATACTGCTAAAAATAGTAAGTGACTCCAAATGCGTTTTGAGCACAAACCGAACAGCCGTCGCAACTTACTAAAAATATTAAGTCCGGAAAAGGTTGTCAAATGCAGATGCATGTCATACCATTGCGAAGCTCTCTGAAAACCCAGAAAAAATCCGAAACCTGCATGCAAACCCCTGATCGATATGCATGTCACATCCCTTTGAAGCTCTCCAAAAACCTAGAAAAAATCCATAAACCAAACTACAAAACTCTGACATGCAAATCCTTGAATCCACAACCGAAGCCTCCAAACAGCTAGAAACCCTAATTCTGTATCTGACTGGTCTACGGGCGTCTAGGAAAGGGCTAACTGTCTCTGGAAAGCATAGAGCTAAAAATGGGGACAATACATAGCCCTTGTTTTTAAACCCTTAGTAATATGATTTTGTTGGCATCTACATTGGTGTCTTCTATTGTTTACTAGCATTTGAATACTCACATCACTAGGGTTCTCTTGCAACTTTTCTCAGAAATGACCATTTCTTCTTCCAAACCCTGGTCCAATTCCTACTAATAATTGCTTTATTTTTCCCTGCAGACCTGAAGAATTTGTACCAGGCTATAGTGCACATATTCCATTTGGAAATGACACACATTTCTTTCTTGAGTCCATATGAAATCCCTTGCCATTTTATCAGCATAGATGCAATCATTATCTTTCAACAGGGAAGAATTTTAACTTAAAAAGACCCTCCTCTATTTTAAGGATGATTTTTTTCCTATCTTTAAACAATAACTTAGCTTCAATAGGGTGATGATCAGAAAGAATGCATGGTATGACCATAACAGCATTATTATTGTCAGCGATTCTAAAACTGAATGCACTTTTATTTGCATAGAATCTATCTAATCTAGTTTAAACCCTTTTTGTCCCACACTGCTGATTACACCAAGTGTACCATATCCCCTTACTATCATTCTTGTTGTTTTCCAATGGATCTTTCAGACTAAGAAGTCTCTTCAGTTTTGCCAAAAAGAGCCTCTCATTGCCCTTACAACCAAATTAAGTGCCAATCTTTTCCTTATTAAACTTAGTTCTGAGAAAATTAAATAAGTATTTAGTATTCTTGTCCCCACTTTTAATCCAATTAGCTCTAGCCCTTATTCTTAAACCCTTAGTAACATGATTTCGTTTGCATCCCCATTGGTGTCTTCTATTGTTTACAAGCATTTGAATACTCACATCACTGGGGTTCTCTTGCAACTTTTCTCAGCAATGACCATTAATAAGTATTGGACCAATCTTTTCTTTACTAAACTTAGTTCTGAGCAAATTAAATAACTATTTGGTATCCTTATCCCACTTTTAATCCAATCAGCTCTAGCCCTTATTCTTCTATTGTTGGCATCTACATTGGTGTCTTCTATTGTTTACAACCATTTGAATACTCACATCACTATGGTTCTCTTGCAACTTTTCTCAGCAATGAACATTTCTTATTTCCAAGACCCTGGTCCAATTCCTACTAATAATTGCTTTATTTTTCCCCACAGACTTGAAGAATTTATAATAGGTTATAGTGCACATATTCTATTTGGAAGTGACAGACACATTTCTTTCTTGAGTCCATATGAAATCCCTCACCATTTTATCAACATATATGCAATCATTAGCTTTCAACAGGGAAAAATTTAACTTAAAAAGACCCTCCTCTATTTTAAGGATGATTTTTTTTCCTATCTTTAAACAGTAACTTAGCTTCAATAGGATGATGATCAGAAGGAGTGTATGGTATGACCATAGTAGCATTATTATTGTCAGCGATTCTAAAACTGAATGCACTTTTATTTGCATAGAATCTATGTAATCTAGCATAAACCATTTTTGTCCCACACTGCTGATTACACCAAGTGTACTATATCCGCTTACTATCACCCTAGATATTTCCGATGGGTCTTTAAGACTAAGTAGTCTCTTCATTTTTGCTGAAAAAGAACCTCTCATTGCCCTTCCAACCAAAGTTAGTGCCACCTCCCTTATCACATCCATTTTCAACTATATTAAAATCACCACCCACAATGAGTGAAATATCAAATTTATTAGAAGCCATCCAATTTCATAATTCAGATATATCTCTATAATCATTACAAGCATACAGAGAGCAGATACCAAATTTAAAGTTTTTATTATCAAATAGGACCCAGCATATTCTAATGTAGGGAGAACAACCAGAACCAATAACAATTGGTCCCATCTTGCAATCAAGATCACTAAAACCCCCTTTCACTTTTCATGAGTGTGCCAAACTTAATAGAGTTCTTCCAAATGAAATTTAGAGCATAGTGAAGGAAGAAACCTATAGACTTGACTTTCTAGAGTGGCATATAGTGAATGCTACCAATGCTATTACAAAACATCCTAACTATTGCTTTTCTATCGTAAGTTTCAAGGCCTCTCGCATTTTAGCTAACACATTTGATGCTCATTTAGACTTGGGGGAGACTTGGGGAATTTATAGTCTTTCAAAATAGTGGGGCATTTTCTCATCCTTTTTTTTCTTTTTGACCTACCCACCCCAGTTTGATGCTCAATAGATTTCCTTTTCTTAAATTCATCACATTTATCCTCTTGGCTCTCTTTAGCTCCACCCTCTGTAAGTTCTTTTATACCCAATCCTTCTGTAGGCTTTGTGTTTTCCAACTAAATTTTCATACTTTTTGACCCACCCACATACCCAGTTTGGGAACAAGGTGGAAGAACCTCTAGATCTATTGTCTTCCAAAGCATTTGAATTTCCTAGTGGGGCACCAAGGGAGTCTTAAGACTGTCAAGAACCACAAGCAAGATCTTCTTTAGTGTTTATGTCCATGGCAACATTTAGTTTTTCAACTTCCCCATCGTTTTAGTCAGCTGAGGCATAAATGACTTCATATTCTACAGAGGACTCAAGCTCATTTCCCCTAGGTAGAGCCAACTCAATATCTGTCTTATTAACTATAGTCTCCATACTGTGTTCAACAAAGATATTAAAATTGGGGTTTGCTTCAAGTTTCACTTTTGATTTAGGAGGAACCAAAAGGGAGAGAAGTCCTTCACATGCCCATCCAATTTGCACAAAAGCAAAATGATAACCTCCCCAATTTTTTGATATTGCACTAAAACATTTTTGTTATCCATTTGATACTAGAGTACATCAAGGAATTTAAAATCTGGATTTAATTACATTAGAATCCTGGTATTTATATGGGCCAAAGTGAATTTAGTTTCTTCAACTGAAGGACCTCCCCCAAGGGTTTTAGGAAAAATTTAAGTAGATACCACAACTGAGGAGGCACATTGGATGTTTCAACCATTTAGACACAAACTTCACTGCTACTTATTTCAATTCAATGTCCGAGGCTCCATGATAATGACTTAAAAACTGACCTTCCCACATACCTAAAATTTCTTTTTAATTCTCTATTATGCAGACTAGAAATTTTGAACACAACAATGAGTAAACCAGTATGAATCATTCTACAGAAGAAAACATAAATCCCTAATTTATTTTTTTCCCATACAGAAGCAACTCATTCTTAGATGGGAGAGTTTCTTCATTCAAACAAACAAAGAAAATAGCAATGCTTCTTAATATTTCCTCTTCCTTTTTTACAACATTTTACATCTTCATTAGGCAAATTAACCACGAGTTTCCTGGGAGAGTGACCTAGCTTACTCTATCCCTCTCCTTCTTTGGAGGATGTGATTTTCAAAAACACAGTTGTTTTTTCATCCATTGTAACTCCTCGCAGAGAAAAAAGCAGTTTTTGGAACTATATTCAGCTCCTCCACTCATACAACCTGCATAAAAGACTTCTTAAACACCTTGTTGCTATGAGAAACAGTTTCCCCTTCTAGAAAATTGTCATTGTTGTTTCCTTCCCCTTATACATTTTCATTACCCTCAGTTTTTCTCATTATCAAGTTCGGGTGCTATTCAACTGCTAGCCAAATTGACTTCTCCATACCCAAGTGAAAACACCTCACTCAATCGCATTAATATTCAAAAAATGGCAGTTTCCTAAACAATTTCCTAGAGACTTTGTACAAGACTTATCTCCGTACACACGTGCAACATGAGCAAGGTAACCTATCTCTCTAATGGCACAAACAATAAATCAAGAAGTATCACACTTCAAAGAAAATAAGTTAATAAGGTCTGAATAACAGAAATGTTTAAAAGCATAATATTTATCCACAAATGCAATGACTAGTTTAAAAGAAGACACTAATGAAACAACATGGACCTAGGGAACAAAGGCTACCAATTTAGTTCAAATCCAATGAAAAAAGGAGCTTCGGAGGAAGCAATGGAGCATGGCTTTTCGTCTTCCTCAACCAGCACCAACGCTCTCCTCAACCTTCCATCTACAGCCTCTTCAAAAATGATATTGAACTATTTAAAGAAAACAAGTTTATAGAGAATTTCATTGATCAAACTTCTCCAAACTAAAAAATGTAAAATAGTGGATGTGAAGGTGCCATTGTTCAAAGCTTACTATCCCCTTCTTTTCTTCAACTTATTTAACAATCCCTAACACACTTTTAGTGGTCCATCTGCAACCATTTAACTATCAGTTGTCAAGAAAAAAACTCAAGAAAACTGAGGACTGACAGTAAGCACTTTGTTATGGCCCTTGTAAACCATACCAACATATACAAATTGAGAAAAAACAATATTTTAAGGTAAAAACTGAATTTGGAGATCAAAATGATTTGTGATGAAATATTTATGAAGTATATGCAATGTGAATATTAAAATATTTATGATGGAATGCTTATTTGAATGTGCATATGCATGCAACTTGATTTGCAAGATATGACATTTTTTAATATATTTTGACTTACCTGGTAACCATTATGACATCAGGATATGTCCAAGACTCCAAGGCCATGAGAGAGATTAAATAATCACCAAATAGGATAACTTCATCTGTGTTTGTTCTTCTCTTTGGATATATCCTATTCAGTGTCTCCTCAAGGAAATTGACTGTCCATTTGAAAAGATGAAAATTTAAAGAATAACGTGTTTAATGTTGATTTGACTATGAGGAGAAAGAACTTAATGCAAATCTGTAGATATGCCTGAGAGCCACAATGACCTTGTGGGTATGTGGCAGGAATTACAGTATGCCTACATTACTATGTGGAAGGACTTACAGTATATCAACATTACAACAGCAGCCGAGAGATGCATTACTGGTTTGAAGGCAACTGTAAAGCAGAATAAACATGCTTGAGAGCACTTGATCATAAGCAAATCTTACCTGTACAAATAGAGATGGTGCTATGCAAGAGCATTGTCATGTACCTAAAGGTTAATATTGTATATAAATCGTACTTGTTAGCATTAGCCTATTAAATCTACCAGTTTCTCTTATTTTCCCCTCAAATATTAGTATTATGACGAGAAATTTGAGAATAATCCAACATCCGAACAGTTGAAAGACATTAGTATAAACAAGCAAACAGTTGATGTAACATATGAGCTCCATTTGTTACTGATTTCTAATTGTCTCTTTATTTGGCTCTTATCTGAAGTAGAAATATAGCATGCAAAGGCACAATAAGTCCATGTGAAAGATTCCAAATTGACAAGCTTCTCAAGTATCTCAAGTTAAATCCCAATAAGCTGATTTCTAAAGATCAATATTAATTCAGGACAATGTTTAATACCATCTCACTCACATGCCACGGTTCATCTAAGTGCATCAAATGATCAAAGCATTACAGTTCAACTACACTCCAGTTCATCAGCGTGCTACAATTTAACATGCTAAAGTCCAATCTAAAAAGATACTCCCATAGAATCGCAGAAATAAGAGAAATAAGAGAAGTCAAGGAAGCCTAATGCTAACTTTCAAGTTATGACCTTATTGATGATATTGGAATAGCCATCACTCTCACATCTTAGCACTATTATCTGAAATCTTTATGGACCAAAGTATTCTTTTCAAAACATAAAACATCATTTATTATCATCTGAAACAATATTAATTTATGATTTCCAAATGACTTTAATCAACTGTAAATACTGTTTTTAGGTTCATCTTGTAATCAAATTAGAAAGTGTAAGGTCCACTGTCCAGACTCCAAATCTATCAAATCAACACTCAAACAAAATGACTGAACTTACATTTCACTTTATTATCTACAAGAAATATTGTATATTTAGGTTCCGTGGTCAACTTACAAGATCATTTGAAATACCCATGGCAGTCAATAATTTTGAACTGATACATTTGTTGTCTCAACATGCACGCCATTAAAAAATGACTGCTCATGATGCAAAACACTCAATACATAGGTGCTATATAAAAAAGATTGGTGAACACCAAATATACGTGTATAAATTGACATAGTTTGTGACTATTTTCCTTCCCAGCTTTAGGCTTTGATGTCAACAATCCCAACTCTTTTTTAGTGTTGGCACAAGTTTCTTGGTAGTTTTGAGTTGCACTCGGCCAAAACACAACAAGCTGTATCCTCCCAAGTTGAGGCAACAATAAATATGCTTGTCACCCACCCTCACTTGTCGAAATAATTTATTTCTGAGTCAAATATCAGAATAAAGAGGATTGCAAGGTGCAAGGGCGCACAGGGATCAAGGGTGTGCAGGCATGCAACTGTCAACAATATGCACAAATACACTAACTGTCAATCCAGGTAGCACTGACATCTTTCATTGCACAAGAACCAATCCTGAACAATCTAGAAACATATTAGCCCAGTTCAATCACAATATCCCATTAAATTTTGCAGCCAAGCTGAACCTAACAACAAGAGCATCAAATAGTTTAAATAAAAAAACTGCAATCTAACAAACACAAAATATTGCCAAGCTTCCAAAAGAACAACAGGGCATGGTTTCCCAAAACAATCAAGAATAACAAGAGATCCAAGCACCCTCTGGAGGCTTAAAATAATTAAACAATCTGAACAAAACTGAGAGAGATGATTACAGCCGTTCAAATCATTTCTACTTGTATAATTCCCAATATAAATCCGGAGGGAGAAATGAGTCAGCTTCCCATATGAATTAAGCAGGCAGTATCCTTACAGAAGAAAATAGAAAAAGCAGGTATGGCCTATTCCAAAATAGAGCAGCAATAC